>JAUMGZ010048044.1:0-18981 GCA_032359645.1 Pododesmus macrochisma | reverse complement strand
TAATAAATGTATATTTGGTTCATTTTTATGTGTGCGTCTAATGTTTTCTTATTGTTTGCCAATGTCCATGGACTTACAGCCTAGAATATTGTCTTGGTTTTTCGATTTACTTACTTTGTATGTGCACCCAAGTTGTGAATTGAAAAGAAAATGGTTACATAATACATTTAATTAAGTAGTCAGATGGTTACATTTAATTAAATGTTAAGACAGTTACATTTAGCTGATTGTTCGGTGGTCAAGTAAATGGTCTTTCTAAGACAAAGCTTATCAAACAGATATCATGTTTTAATCAACCTTTTATCAAGTTGTTCCTGTAAATAAGAGGTTTTCTGAAGTATGACAGCAAACATCTTGCACAATTTAAAGGTCATTTCATTTAATCATCTTATGTGGATTGACTGCAGCAGTATTTATCTGCATTTGTTAGAATTCATTTTCGATTTATGATCTTGACTTAGGTTTTATTTGCATTTTATATGAATCGTATATTTATTAGGTAAAAACAAAAAGGTCGAAACACCATAGACATAAATCAACACTGGGGGACCTAGTTGTTGGAGTGATGTCCCTTCCTTGGCACTCTTCACTTAAAGAGTTGTGTTTGTTTAGATAAGTGCAGAGCATGACATTACGTCAAATAACTAGGCAATTTTCAATATCAAACATTTCTGATCTTGAAATACACACTTAATAATACAGTATTCATTTGATTTACTGTTGTTGTATTTCTAAAGGTTCACATTTATGACTGTTTTTTATATTTTAAAAGAAATACACCTGTTTCATATCAGCCTGACATTCCCAAAGATTCTGATGTCAAATTGTTGTCACTTTTTTGCATAATTTTTTTCTAGATTTGTGGTTAATTTGCTGTGTTAGATTGTGACGTAAATACATCTAGGCAATCAAACTTCAATGCTTGATCTTAAATGTCTAGCACGAATGCTTTTTCCAGCAAAGAAGCAAAATTTGTTCTCATTATTCAACCTAGATGGTTGTTAAGGCCCTATGGGCCTCTTGTTCCAATTTGCTTTTACTCATACATAACCATTCTTCATTAAGTTAGCTTTGTAGGGCCACAGCCACCCACCAAGGGTTGAATTCAAAGGACTGTACAACTAAATGCTAAACTGTGTAGAGTATTGATTGTTATCTCTCGATACCTGCTTGTGTACTGTTCCTTTTACAATCATAAATATTACCAAGATAACCATCTAAACACACAAACCTATGACCCCTGTCAAACAGGAAGGGAAAAAGCCTTAAATCTTGAACAATGGCAAAAGACATGGAATATTACAGATGATACTGGTTACAAGAGGGTACAAAAAATCATTGTTTCACCCTCATTTCTTGTGATTGTAAATAAAATCGTGAAACAGCATATTTTTCCTCTTGGAAATTGATGTTTTACACCTTGATTAAATAACCGGGTTATTTCTCTGATAAAGAGATAATACTAAATGGGTATGGTTACAACAGCAATGACATAAGTCAAATATAATGTTCAAAAAGACATGCCAACCCATCAGTGGTCATACTTAGAGTAAGAAAAAAAAACATTCAAAATAGCAGGTCAAGAATGATTGTCAAATTGTAACAATGTTGAAGTTGCTGTGAATTGACCGGTCAATGTTACATTACTCAGGTGTCGTGAACTCAAAGCTCGTTAATTCCAAAGCACCTGGGCCAGATGATCTGTAGGCTCAGTACAGAACTTAAAGAGCCCCTGTATTGGTATGCACCTGGATGTGTAATAAGGGGAGGGGTAGGGGGTGGGCAGGACAGGGGTAGTCATTAGTCGGAGTGCCAAATCATTAATTAACGTCACATCTCCTGTACAGGCAGCGACTTTGATCAACGATCACTTAACAGTTTCATGTTGGCCATTGTCAAGGACTCTCTCATATGAAAATCAGATTATAGGACTTAATGACGGTAATTAGTGTACAGACCGTAATCAGAAACTTTTGGTTTTTTGCCAGGAGGTTGGAAAGATAAGGACAGTCGGGTGTAAAGTACACTGTTCTTTTATGTACTTCTTACATATTATATGACAGTGGAGATAAAAATATTTTGCTCTTATAAGTTTGTCAAAGCACGTGCCACCTTTGACTACCGTAATTTAAGATCCAGCTTTCTGATTTTGATCTTTCTTTTCTGCGCATATAAAATGATTGGGTTATAAGATATTTAAAAATCAATCAATTCTTGTCAGAATGGTGCAGCCAACTGCTATACTCCAATATTATGTTTTCTTTGTTTTGTTGTGAGCTTTCATGTTTGATTTCCATCTTAGGCCTGTGTGAGGTTTCTGTATTATGTTGGAGTTATCAGTGATTTATTCTAGATATGTTTGTTTCACATTTTTCAGTGTTTGATTTGAAATTGGGATAGGTTTCAGATGAACAAGGTATTTGATGCATCCGTCTGTCACGTAAACACACCCACTAGCTAGTGTTATGTCAAATGCTATGTGTATTTGTACACCTAAGTCAACCTATTTCATGCTAATTTGCTGTTGAATGATCTTGCTAAATGGTATTCTTGCCTGTTTACCAGTTGACTAAATATTTAAGAGGAAAACTAAAGAGGCTTCAATATAATTATTATACCTAACAAACATTTGTAGGGTTTCTGATACAGACTGCATGGTGTAAACATCTACCAGTGCTTGTCAGTAGACAACTCTTCATCTTGTAATCACACTAATTCTTATTGGTGTTTGTTTGTATATTTTGGTAAATTTTGGTAGTCTTTCTAACCTTGTCTCTACTTTGTTTTTCATTCATTTAGCAGTGCTTGGGGTTGAGGTACAGGTGTGACCAATATCAGGCTTGCTGGTGGGGTCAAGTTGTATAACCATCTGTCCAGCAACACTTTGGCTTGACCAATATCACCTTTGCTCATGACTGGTGAGGTCCAGTGGTATAACCATCTGTCCAGCAACACTCGGGCTTGACCAATATCAGGTTTGCTCATGAGTGGTGAGGTCCAGTGGTATAACCATCTGTCCAGCAATACTCGGGCTTGACCAATGTCAGGTTTGCTCATGACTGTTGAGGTCCAGTGGTACAACCAGGCCACTCAGGTTTAACCAATATCACCTTTTCTCATGTGCTTGGTCCAGTGGTATAACCATCCGTCAAGCAACACTTTGTCTTGACCAATATCACCTTTCCTTATGTGCTTGGTCTGGTGGTATAACCATCTGTCCAGCAACATTCAGGTTTGCTCATGTATATTGGGTGTTTTAAGATTTGTAGTCTTGTTTCTTTCTTGTCCGACTGTCAATATTTCAAGGATAGCACAAGAACTGGTTGACTTGATGTCAGAATAATGTGACTAAGTGGAGTGTTTGTCTATATGTCTGTAGTATGATATTCCAATGAGATAGCACTATCAGAGGTGCCCTGAATTTTACTGTGACATGTGTTAAAGAGATATTAAACACTAATAAAACAAACAAACAAACATTATCATTCATTTCATTTCCTTCTTATGATCTGTATCCTCCTCATGCTTGTTTGTATAATCACATATATTATATTGCCCATGTAGTAATGATTCTGATGGAAAATTCCAGTAGATTTGTAAAATATGTTAACACATAGTTACACACTTTTGTAGTGCAGTTTAAATGCACATATTTTGTGTTTTGTATGCAGTATTCTTTAAAGCTACCACAGGTGTTAGTAAATACCTTTTACCTCAAGTAAATTGATTTCTTTTTATAATTTCTCATCATTTGTTATCTTTGTTTGCCATGACCTGCATATCATTTGGAATTCTTTTTTTTGATATTTGCGTCAACATGTGTCTTTGCTAAGTGGATGCCCACATAAAGTGCATTCAGAATTGTTCATCTTTCACTAATGCACAGTGTAAAAAATTTGTGACATTGATAAATGCTATACATCAAAATATTTATTATGAATTTGAATTCTTTACATATACACCACCACAAAGTGGGCAAAACTAATCCATTGAAAAAGGATTCAAAATTGAAAATAGAATTCTTAACCAGATATTGTGTAGCATTGAACCAACAGATCGTAAATATTTAGTCAACAATCACAGAAATTGTGAATGAATTGATGTACGCTCATGAGAAGGAGAGAAATTTGAATACATTGTAAGTTGTATTACTTTACAAAGTTTGACAATTGAAAGTCTTAAAAAACGTGAAATAATGTAATTTGCGGTGAATGGTTGCGGTATTCTATGACGCTTCAACAAGGCATTCCTGTCACTTTTACTCGTCTGCTTCAATCAGGTGGAAATTTCTATTTATCAGGTTACATGATGAGTCTATAGAAATGTGTGCCTCGAGTAGGGAACTATTTCTACTACGACACAGCTCACGATCACGATTTAAGCGTAGGTTATAGATATATAGGAGCACAAGTTTCAGGCCTGCTTTGTTACAAAGAATAAAAAAAAATTCTGAAGTCATTTTATGCTGTCTTTTGTTAGTCTCATAAGGAACTAGATTTTTGTCTTTGCTTCATTACAAAGAAAGAAAGTTTAGTGCTTCGGTTGAATTGGTATATTTGATGATAGAGTGTTTTTGTTCACATAAAGGTTTTAACACTCCTTACTCTTGAAAGCACGGCATTTATTAAACATTCCTATCTATTCATTTTGAAAGAAAGTGAAAATTATGTGTGCACATTTGAGCATTTGACAAGTACGACAGCTGCCTAATAAGGCAGATTCTGAAAAGAAATCTTTTAAATACATCAAAATATTATTATTTGGGTAATGAATAAAGATTATATATATAAACATATCAATTAACCTTGACATAACACATCACACTTTGAATCTTTGAATTGTTAAATATTATTCCTCAACAATGATAACAAACATGTAGAAGACAAATGTTTTTACTCTGTGTTTAAGTTGGATTTTTATGGTAAAATGGTTCTTAAAAGTACCTGAGTTTAGAAAATGTCAAATGTTTTGTGGTAGATTGCCTGAATTTGGTGATGCAATAGGACAATTATTTCATTTCATCTTTATGTTTGCAATTTCTCAAAAAATAATACATGTGAATGATTTACTTACCTCGATTAAGATTATTTAGATTAATTATATAATGAAATCTTTGCATATAAATGTAAAAGATTATTCTCAAGAAGGAACGTGTATATGATGTAATTTACACAAAGTTGGTGGAGTAATATATGCCATAATGGAGTTTACAGAAGACTTACACTCCAAAGAGGATGCGATTTGTCTTGATAAAATAACTTTATGACGTAATTGCTTTCACATCTCAGGTGTAATGGATGGTGTTTTCATCAAACACTTCCAGTTAACCCAAAGTAAATTGCAAAAATGTTTCTGAAGTTTACATATTTGATGTTAAAATTCTTTTCCGCGTTAATCCCACAGATTACAATAAATAAACAACACTAAGGAACCCTTTATATACCAAAAGAAAGCTGAATGATAATAATGAAAAAGAAATGCCGTAATTGATGGTAGCAATAACTGAACAACCAAGCTACAAACCGTTAAGAATCTTAGCTATGTTCCTGGTACGTTTATGAAACAATTTATAACTCAATCTTAAAGTGTGTGTAAATAAAGTGAGAACTAGGTCCAATTAAATTGGATTTATTTTGTCTTCACATCTTGAAGCGTGTTGTCACTGATTATGTTTTAAGATTTTAAATGAGTTAATAAAGGTAATAATTTTCTAATTATGTCTACTCTTTGGCATATTCGATAATGTATAAGGTATAAATCAAATTGCATTCAAAGCTGGAAATTTTACACTGATTACATGTGTTGACAGTTTAATAATTTTCATGGATCAATATTAAAGTAAATTTAATCAAACAGTAAAATTTAGAATAGGATTTTAGTTTCCAACATTGACATTTAGGAACTGAATTGTATACATGTATTTCTTGCACTGTTCAGTTTCATGAGGGAGAACATTATGACAATAACATGGTTTTCACATACTTCTAATTGTAATACCAGCGACTAATATTATCAAACACCAAAAATTAGTAGTAAACAGGGACTCCAAATATTTTTCAAATATCAGTCACTTTTATTTCAAGGGGGGATTTTCAGTTTCTCTTTACACTCAGTTGCTATTTTCATTTCAAATATGGTTTTTAATTACGTTTGTGTTTTTCCATAAATTTTGTTAATTTAATATAGTGCTTTATACATGTGAATGTTTATCCTAATGTGAAGTGGGAAAGGTTGTTGCACCCTGGACTGGTTGAACCACACCTTACAGCATTGTGTTGGATGATTATCCTACATTGGTGCTTTTAGATTTATGGTCTAAGCAATTCTTAATAACACCTTTTGAATATCGTTTTGTTTTTTCGTATGTACTACTTTGTTTCCTTTGCACCTTTGCAAGCTACATTCATATTATTAGAAAATTGTTTTTTTCCAATGTTCTTACACTTTTCCTCACTTTTATGTTTTATAGATACCATGTAATATTGTCGTGCTGGCATGAACTACCCCGACATCGTCCATCGTTCACAGACCTTCAAGCAATATTTGAAGATATGTTATTGGAGACCAGTCAACTAGATTATCTTGACCTTCACATTAATCGTAATCATATCTACTATACAATAACACCTTCTGACCATGACCAACAGCTTGTCATGCCACCTACACCACAATTAGGGGAAGTAACTTCCGAGGAAATCCTTGACTTACAACCTTATCACACTAGGTATAGCCAGTCAGACCTAGGTGACATAGATGATGTAGAAATGACTGATTTGACACTCAAAAAGGTCTGTTTGTCTCAACAGATTTCTTACATTGGCTCTGAGTCTGAAGACAGTCTTGGAGGAAGCTACTGTCCTCAAAATATCACCGCAAAGGCAGATGCTGTGTGTCAGAATATGTTTTATGTAGGTTCAGAATCAGATGAATGTACACCTTGTGGTAGCCTTCAGAGCTTTGATGATGACATTCCATCTGATACAACAGGAACAGATGATAATGCCAAACATGGTTCAAAAATGTTCTCACTAACAGATAAACTTGATACTCATTGTACACAAACAGGAGAGTCAAACTCATTTGGTAACATCAGTCTTCAAAACCTCAACTCAAAGAAACAGTCTGAAATAGATAATCAAAATAACAACTCGACATCACCTAACCTGACCATTGTCATTTGTGATGTACACAGAGAGAGTGAAATTTCCTCACTTGAAGAGACAGATTCTGGAATGTTTATGGGGAATGGAAGAAGCCCATTGGAATATGATGACCAGATTTCCTGCTGTGACTGTGGCCACACTAATCAATATCACTACCGGGAACAAAGAGATTCTGGGTGTGATGCTGGTAGTGGCAGCTCACCAAACGCCAGTCCAAGGACAATATCATCAAGAGGTAGCCATAAAGAGTCATTAGGAACTGAAGATGATGTGTTCATAACTGAGGAGTTTGAAAATTACCTTGCATCTCCAAACTCTGTAATGATGTCGTCTTTGCATAGATCTTTATCAGGAATTACCAGTGACATGTGTCTATCTTGTCAGAAAACAAGAAGCAGTTCATTGGGAAACTTAATGTTTTTCAACAGAGAGGTGACGTTTGGGAAGAACTGTTGTGTATCAGAAACAAAGAAAAATGCAACACAGCATAAACTGGACAAAGTAGAAGTTTTTGACACTTTAGCAGCTGGTTTTGTTCAAGACAAACACTGTAAAGGTCTTTTAAGAAGGGAAGATGATGAAGAATGGCCATATGACAAAGACTGCATTGATACACCCTTTTAAAAACGTGTTTGCAAAGAGTTAAACAAAGGACTGAAAAGTTATTGAGAACCTTCTTGAATTCCAAAAACATGTTTGCAAAGTGTTCACAAAATACTGAAATTTTTTAATAATACCAAAGACTCACTGTCAACCTACTACTTTCTCAAATTCTCTTAAGTAAAGCCTTTTTAGTCCTTCTGGACCAAAGGTCCAAGGTGGACTTTTCTCATATAAATCCTGTCCGTCGTCCGTCGTAAACTTTGTTCTATATAAAGAACATTTTACATTTACTATATTAATAAACAAGCCAATAACGTACTATTCAATGTCACAAAACCAAAGGAAGCACAAAGACTGTTAAAATGGCAAGGCAAAGCCAACATCCTTTACATTGTGTTTTATGATTGAAGCATACATTTCCAGTAAAATGTTCAAAATTTCTTATGCTTGTTATTTGTAGAAAAAACCGATAATTTCGAATACAAAATAATAAAGTTGATATTGCAATATCAAATTTCTCACTTTATTAAGTTGTGAATTAGAAGGCCTATGACGTCATGATTTAAGATATTCTTTAGGTATACCCTATCGTGTGAATAGTCAGTACTGTTAATATCTGTTTGAGTGTTTCACCAATATTGTAAAGTTCCCATGAAACTGATGTAGTAATAAAATTCAATAATGATTAACTCATAAAGATTATATTTCTCGTGTAACCTAAGCAACACTGGCCCCTTACACAAGACAAAGAGTGCACCTAAACACAGACAAGACAGTGTTATTCCTAGACATATGAACAGATTTCTATGTCTATAAGTGAGTGACAATTGGAACAGTGCTTGAAAAAACTATACTCATTTTTTGACCCATGCTACAACGATAACATTGAATACCTTGCATTGCAAACACTTATTTAAAAACTTGACAACATTTCCTAAAAGGTGAATAACATGTGCTTCATTAATGTTGATAATGGCAACTGAAGACATCAACATGGTGACAAAAAACATTGCAAAAACAGCATATCAAGGAGGGTTTTAATTCGTTAATGTATGCACTGTGACAAGAATACTTTGCAAAAAAGCTATTCATAACAAAGGAAATACTTTGTTGACATATGCACTGTGACCAACATAATTTGTAAGAACAATGCAAAAAAAAAAAGATTTGCTTTGCATAATTTAAAATGAAGTTTTTGTACTTGTTGTAGACATCAAGTTTTTATAAATACGAATCCTGAATGACAAAAACTGTGGTGATTCATCAGTGAAAGCGTACATAAACAATAATTAGGTTTAAGGTACCAGTCGCAAGTGACCACAAATTGATCGACGTTTGCACTGTTTGCCATCCATCAATATATTGTAAAGATGTTGAAAAGGTTAAAGAACACATAGTTTGTGACAAGAACAACAATGGTTAACTAGAACAGAACTGTTGTTGTTGTCTCAACTTTTATTAGATTACACTAACTACATGGCATTAAGCTGTCAATGGCAGCCATAAATCAACGTAAAATGTCAGACATCTTTTTGATATGCGTTTATTAATTATTTAATCATCCGCCCTCACACTTCATACATATCACATCTGTATGTACATTGCATGTAAACTGTCTTTCATGTCTAGTACAAGTTTATTTTGGTTTGTGTGATATTCAGAAACATCATACAAGACACAGAACAGCCTGTTGATGAAATTATTTACATAAATTTTGGTCAGAGGTACTTAATCTAGACAGGCAAACAACACTAAATTTAGTTTGCTGTTGTAGCTGATAAAAAATCGTTCTCTGGTTGAATTTAAGATCATTTTTAGGTACACTTTCTCATGTCTTATAACATTTTAATGAACGTGCATAACAAATTATAGTATGAACAAAAGACCACAAAAAACATAATCTAGAGCTGGAAGGAGTTTTGAACATCCTTGAGAATTTTAATTCTTGGGTGCAAATGCATTAAACAACTGTTACACATTAAGAAAATATACATTTTATCATAGTAAATAAAAAGATAACAGTGTAATACACCAACAACTCTAGAAAATACACATTTTAACATAGTAAATACAATGATAATAGTGTAATACACCAGTAAATACAATGATAACAGTGTAATACACCAGTAAATACAATAATATCAGTGTAATTCACCAACAACTCTTTGAAATGCTGTCAACCATTATATATACTGTATGGTGAAATTGCTAGGAAGATTAGCTTAAGTTTTTCTCATAAAAGATATCTTACAAGAAAAAAGCATAATTATTTTGCTGTGCACGTTCGGACATTTGCAATAACAAAGGAAAAATAGTGTTATTATCCTCTTTCTTGCTGGTCTTTACTGTCAATTTCCACTGTCATACTACTTGGAATGTAAGTCCAAGTTTTATATTTAGTCTTATAGTCTGCTTTGCATTTACATTTATATTTTTTGACAAATTGAAATTAACTATAGATTAGTTGGCTCAGGTGACGTAATAGTAATCATTCTTTGTCTCTCGTCGTGCGTCGTCTTTGAACTTGTCACATTTTCAACTTCCTTTCAAGAACCACTGGCCAAATTTCAACCAAATTTGGCAGAAAGTATCCCAATGGGATGCTGCTTCAAGTTTGCAAATAAGATGGGGCTGGCCCTCACAGGGACCTAATAAGGGGGCAAAATTCGGTACCTTTTTTTAAAAAATCTTCTTCTCACAAACCGATGCTCTGATTGCTTTCATATTTGATATGCATGATCCTTGAGTTATGTTTACCAAGTTGAATGAAAAAAAAATCTGTGTAGAAACGAACCACTAATGGGTGCTTTCTTGTAAAGTAAAATATAGTTAACGTTTTGTATTTCAATTTTGACAAACCATACTGTAAATGTTCCTTGCATGGTCCCCTTTCATATTTGTGTCCGACGTTGCTAAATCCTGTCCACTATGGCTGCCCTTGCTTCTGATTTGATGAGACATTTCCGACTTCTTGTAAGAACCATTGATTGCAATTTCACGAAACTTGATGTAGATATTCTTAGCATGGTGCCCTGTCAGATTTGTGTCAGACGTTTCCAAATCCCATCTAAAATGGCTGCCCTGGCTTCTGATTGGCTGAGACATGTATGACTTCAAAAACCATTGATCGAATTTTGACTTGGGGTTAGTGGAGGGTTGCACGCTAAAGAGTTTTTTATTGTCGTATCTTTATAATCTGTGTGTAAACCATAACTCGTACAAACTGATTGACTTGGATAGCTCAGGTGACCGTTAAGGTACAAAGGGCCTCTTGTTTTAAATTTATCCTGGTCATGGCACCAAAAAGGACAAAAAATCAGTTTTTTGCGTTTAATCGTAAATTTTAAAAATATTTAAACTTCAAGTACTCGCAAACCCCCCAAGACAGTAACTATGGTAAAAGCATGGATAACGAACTGTGAAATATCAACAGCATATTTTTGTAAAAATAAATGTAAAATTTGTAATCCGGCGCACCGCCAATCAATTACTTCATTTTTGTATTCTATAGAGTAGAAATAATCATGTGTGTGAACAAACTTTTTAAAAATGTCTAACTACAGCAAAACCGTCATTTGATACTTACGAGAAAATTAAAAGTTAAGAATGAAAATAACGAAGACTGAAGAGCTGACAAAAATAAAATATAAAACATTAAATTTAAACAAGTAAAAACCAAACACCAAAAAGGATATTCAAAATAAAAAGAAAACGTGGGGCACACAGAAAAAAGAACAAAAATACAATTATAACTGAAGAGAGGAAACATCACGAAGTTCTTTTTTAAAAACTAGAAGCAAAACCAGGTGCTTGCAATAGAGTAAGCGTTCCCTGCTGTTCAATGTGTCACCCACCGCAATGTTTCCGTGACATTTCGGTACGTGTATATGGCAACTCTTTCCATAGTAAAAAGAAAACATGTCACCACAATAAACTATCGGTAATATCTTTACGAAAGAGGAGAAAAAAACCATTAATGGATAGGACTAGAATTCGAAGCAGCAACATTATCATGAAAGCAAAGCAGTAAATATAATATGACAATGAGTAAGAACCCACACATGTCCGCATACTACAACAGAGACGGTAAAAAATCTAAATAACGGACAACTCTCAACAGACGTCCAGGAGGAATAAATCTTAACATACAACTATTGAAAATCACGGGTTAGGAAGCTTAAATATTAACGTCATAATCTTAAATTATGACGTATACTACAAACCCCGACAAGAAAAATATTATACAAAATACATTATAAATGTACCCAGTTCCGTTATTTAAAGATTGCTTTTCTGTCTTGATGACTGTTCCTCTCGAGGTCCTGCATTCACTGGCACTACCTTCAATTACAAACTGACATTAGACGATTATAAAACAAATAAAAACACCTGCTTTGTGTAGTAGTAAAACGGCAGAGAAGAAAACTTGAGTAAATCTTATAAAAGTTGACATTTTAATGTTCCTAACAATTTATAATCAATACATAATATATCACTTATAATCAATACATAATATATCACTTATAATCAAGCAAAATATAGAGAAAAGAATAAAATAACGATCATGACCATTAAATATAAATAACCACTGCTCAGAGAACGAATTTACCCAATAAAATAATTTATTGCCTGCTCTTAACTTAAATAAATGTGTTTGCTTTCATGTAAAAATGAGTTGTAGATCTATAAAGTCGGTTTTTAAAAGACAAACGTTTACTGATTCGATCCTAACAGTGGTTTTCATGCAAAAAAATGTTAATGCAGACTGGAGAAGAGTTTTTTGAAGTGTTAATTTTAAATATATCATTATCAATGCTTTTTGGCTTTTTTATACTGTTCTATATATAATATATTGTTTTACTAGTTTGGTAAAAGAAACGCCGAAATTTTGTCATATAACTTGCCAGGTAGACTTGAAAAATGTGCATTAATTCTAATTGAGTGTATTGAACAGACGTATGACTCGCTACTACATGCCCATGTGTTATTTTAGTTTAAGATTTTAATTAATTATAAGAGGACTCTCTTTCAAGATCACTGAAAATATCCTACGTTTGACAAGTGCATCTTTTGATGGGAATTTATAAACATTCAGAGCACTCTTGTCTTGGCTGCCTCTCACGTCAATGACTGTCGTCTGCCTATGATTGTCGTCTGCCTGTTGTTGGCTGCTTGAACCACCGATGACATTAACATCGAGACAGCAGACTTTTATCCTTTTGTATTTTTTTGCAGCTTTGCTATCGTACGTCGGTTTAATTCCTGTAATATTCTATAAACAACAGTGTTGTTAACTGCAGGACAACAAGTACAGGTCAAGAAGTTCGCTACAGGGACCACATGTTTACTTAGTAGCATGCACAAAATACGTCGCCAAAACACTTTGGTGAAGGGCAAAGGTTTAGCTATAAAAGTCTGACTGTGTTTATGATTCTCCCTTTGATAATGTTCCATAATACATTGCATCTTCTCCATGCAATGACCTTTGTTGTGTTATCGAAGATTTGCCCATCTTGCTGATTTATCTTTCTTGCAAATTGTAACAAAATAACAAATCGTTTTCCAATCTACCTGTAATTATATTTTATCGCTACATTAATGCACCCTTTTCATTAAATGTTATCCTGGTTGTTTTCGTTCGTTCGGGGTTTACTGTCGACAGTAGTCACGGTTGCAAACTTCCATACTGTTGTTTCTTACAACACAACATGTACAAAACGCTGCACGTACAAAGTAACCCTATCATGCGCACACTCTCACACAAACATAATACACTTCCGTAATATACAGGCAATGTCTAAAAGCAAATGAAATATCCATGCAACATTTTGGCATGTCTTTGATATTTATCTAATGATTAAAAAGGTGGTTTAGTTTTATTTGTTAAATAAAAAAGAATCAAGACATTACAGTTTTCACATATTTTGTCTTTGTTTATGAAAAAGGGTTTCTTAACTTGAACTATAACACTAATTAGTTAAATGTAGTAGCATTTTTTGCTTTGTCGGTATGTAAAAGCAAACCAGTAAATCCAAACATTTAATAAATATGTATTTTTGGGTCCACACAAATGTTGTACCTATTTCCTGAGCCGTAACAGACGGTGTAATAATGAACCTCAAAGTTGAGTTTACGACGCTAAAACTTCCTGAGATCTTAACCATGTTTTTTGCCTAATGATTCTTTACAGTAGATAATAGCATGTATCACCGTAAAGACGCAGTGAAAACTAATTGGAAATGTCAACTTTGGGTGTAAATCACCATAAATAAGCAATAAACGGTGTGTAATAAACCTCCTAGATTAGGAAATTATTTACAGCCCCGTTTGTAGTTTTACATACATATCTGAAAAATGTTACACCACCGTGGAAAACGTGATAGTTTAGACAATTTTTCCTTGTACTTGTTGAAACTATGCTCACAGGAGGTTCACGTCCTGGTGACATATGTGTATTCTTGGATCAATACCAACGATAAAAAATAACTATTGCTCTGTAAAGTTTTTCAATGTTTGAATCAGAAAGTAGCAAGTAAGATCACATGGACAGAAATGTACACCTTGTGGGCGTTTTCGTCTTCTCGTGACCATTGTTACGTTATAAAATAATTAGTATGGCTGCTTTATTATACGTTTATCCTCTCAAACTAGGTCAAAAGTTTTAAGAAAAATTGCCTATATACGAGAATGTCTTTGTTAAGCCATATATAACAAGTTTTACAAAATGCAAAGCAGAAAAAACTGCAGGATGAACAAACAATTTAATGAAAGACGAGGCTTTACCTTACCAAAATTAAAAGAATTAGTTTCAATTTGTTTTATTAAGCTTAACTTGATTATTCATCTGCACGAGAACCTTAAAACAATAGTATTAGTTTCAATTTTATTTATTAAACCTAACTTTATAATTCATCTGCGCGAGAGCCTTAAAGTTGCAAACTCTTGTGAACACTCATACTTCATATACACACACCATGATCTCCTTTGACAATATTGTGCCGGACGTTGCCCAACTCCATCCGCAATGACTTACATTGCTACTAATTCTCTAATACCTTTTTGAAGGCTATTTATCAAGAACCTTTGGTCTTTTTCACAAAACTTGATGTACATGTAGATGTTCCTTGCATAGTTCCCTTTCATATGTGTGTCCGATGTTGCCGTACTTCTTCATGTATGGCTGCCAAGGCTTTTGTTAGAAGTTCATGAAGCTCTATGTCGATTTTCCTTCCACGATCCCCTTTAGAATTTATGTCCGACGTTAGTGAACTCTATCAGATATTGCTTCTGACAGACTGAGACCATTTTTGACATCTTGTCAAAAACCGTGGGTCACATTACTTATTGAAGATGATAATTCAACGGTCCTGTTTCGGATTTGTTTGCGACGTTGCCGAACTCTATCCAATATGGCTGACATGGTCTATGTTTAGCTGAGACGTAACATTGTGTCGATGGTCCTGTCACGATATCTTTCAAATTGTTGTCCGATATTGCAGAATTATATCCAATATGGATTTTAATTGTCCGAGACCTTTTGTCAAGAACTGATTGTCACACTTTACGAAACTTTATGAATATGCTCCTTCAAATGTGTGTCCGATGTTGCTGAACTCTGTTCAATATAGCCGCCATAACTTATGATTGGCTGAGACCTTTTCGACTTCTTATCAAGAAAAGTTAGGAATTTTTTCTTGTACTGTCCTTTCACACCAAATTTTGAAAGGAGAAAGAGGTACTGTTGTTGTGTTCTTAATTCTTGGTTTTAAAAGTGAACTATTGGGGTTTTGGTCAAAAACTGTGTATCGCTATTCTGCTACGCGCCTCGGTAGTCGCGAAGTATGTACTTAAAGATTGAAATACTCATTTATTTAAAACTTCAAAAGATGTAAAGAAATACTCTGTACAAAATTCGTTTAGCTACACCAAATCCTATATGAAAGATTAACTAATTAGGTTTTATTGAAGAAGCGGACAGCTCTCGGAAGATAAGAGGCTGGCGCATTTATGAATATCAGTAAGATGGAGACAGAATTATACAAGAAGAATACAAGTTTCGATTATTTTGAAATATTGACCTAGACTAGCTTTGTTGTTTTACATGTAAATTATACATATTTGTATTACAAAGTTGACAGAAAACACGGTGCCCTACAAGAGGAGACGTTTAAGATGTCGGAACACGCGATGTTGCAATGCGTCAATTCGATTTCTTGAACCTGTAGTTAGGCCACGGTCGCGTTTTATTAGTTTCATGTTAAGTATTATCTAGGCCGAGTTTCTCTCTCCCGTATTTGTCAATTTATAATGCGAAACTCAAATATATCTGATCTGAACTACGCAATGGATTGAAAAACAAAGGTCAAGGTCAGTATTAATTTTTGTTCTTTTGGGGAAATGATTGAACTGTAAGCATTACACATCCAACGTGATCTTCTTCTTTTTTTTAGATAATAGTGTTTACCTTTACACTTTCTATTAAACATATAGTTTGTTTTTTCTTTTGCAGCATCAACAATCGAGTGATACACTTATAGTTGAGCAAAACTACTTCAATATCAATCACATAGATCTGGAAGTCTCGCACAACAGCAACAAGCGATGTACTGTAATCAAAAACAGTGTGGTCAGAAACACCTGCAGTTTATTTCACTGGTAAGTTATCACGTGATCATCATGATATTTTAAATTGATGCACATATTTGTTTTGTAGGTAAAGCGGTCACATTTTAAACAACCTCAAAACATTTAAATTGATGAGACTAAAATCCATAAATATGTTTGCGGTTAATGAGATGATTAAATACGAATTCACATAACAAACCAGTTTGTTCTTCAACAAGTTAAAAATTTCAATGAACTTTTGGTTGCTTTATGGACAATGATGAAGCAAAAATAGTTTAATAAGTCGAAACGCAGTTACAGGTATGAGGCCAACCATGTTTGAATGACGGATGGCCATATCCAAGTAATAGCCATATGTCAAATGTCATGTATAGTATTTCGAGACTTGACGTATAACCCATCAACTTTTTAGTAGGTTTTTAACTTGCTACTCAAAATTCATCTGCTAGCATTACATAGCCAGGGTTTTTCTTAAGAAAGACCATCGAGTGAAAGTTGGCATGTAGAGTCGTCAGAAACTATAAACTTAATGACTCATCTTAGAAACAAGTTAGAGGTCACTGGTTATAAAAATAGAAACTTGTACTTGAGTTCGCTTCCGCGCAATATTTCTTTTGTTGGATTAAAGCCAAACTTGGTATGTTGTTTCCATTTAAATAAAGGAAGAACCCTGCTTAGTATCGGTGTATAGGTTTGATGTCAAAGTCACTTTCCTAAAATATTGAAGTGTGTTTGTTTGTATTATTGGGGTTTAACGTCTCTTTCAACTAATATTTAGGTCAGATCGAGACGGTATCTGCTCGTGACAGTGTGCATTGATGGCGATTTTATACCGCTGTTTTACTAAATTATCATGCCGCAGACATATTGACATGATACTTCACTTGGTCATATTATCCTGACCCGAGCCAACTAGTTCTTTTTGCCTAGAGATGCTGAGTGTTTAATAAGGGGCCGAGAAGGTTACCTTATTACGTCTTAGGTTTCACAGGGCTGAGATCAAACTCACACCTTCCGCTTACGAAGCGTACGCTATTCCATTGAACTACAGCGGCCGTTATATAAATATGTGCTTCATTGAACTACAGTGGCCGTTATATAAATGTGTCCTTCATTGAACTACAGCGGCCGTTATATAAATATGTCCTTTATTGAACTACAACGACCGTTATATAAGGGGGCGCCACTAGGGGCCAAAGAGGGAACATTTGACACAATTTTGAAAATCATCTTCTGGTAAACTATAAGGCTTAGAGCTTTTAGAATTCTTTGCTGTGTAGTACCTTTATATACATGTTTTAGGTCAAAGTTCAACACAGTACAAATATGTTCCTATTCACATTTTTGACTTTTTGTCAAAAGCTACTGGACTAATTTTATCCAAACTTGGCAGAAGGCATCCCTGTGGGAAGGGAGTTGCTATTCGTGAACATGAAGGGGTTAGGGCCCCAGAGTGTGCCACTAGGGGTCCAAAAGAGGGGAATCTGAAGAAATAAAATCAAAATCTTCTAATAAACCAGAAGTCATAGAGCTTCATGCTTTTGTATGTTGTAACTTTAGGGCATGGAGAACCAAGTTTGTTCAATGCGTGATCTTGAGGTCAAAAATTGGTTACGCATTTTGGGGTCAAAGTTCAACACTATATATAAATCACATATTGTTAACTTTTCACATTTTCTTGTCCAAAACAACTGGACCAATTTCATCCAAACTTTGATAGAAGGCATCCCTGAGGGAAGGCGATTTCGATTTGTTCAAATGATTGAGCTAGGGACCCTTGGGCCACCACCTTGAGGGTCCGAATGGGGAAAATTCGACAAAATATCAAAATATCTTCTATAAGAAGGCCTAGTGCTTAATGCTTAGGTATGTTTTAAACTTTTGGCATGTAGAACTAGGTTTATTCAAGGTATAAGACCCTGGGGTCAGAAGTATTCAAATGCCAAACATTTACTCTAATAGGCCTATTTCATCCAGAAAGTCGTTTAGGCTAAATGGGCCTCTTGTTTTATGTTTATGTGTAAGGTCAACTTCACTGATCATATAAACTGGGTTTTTTTTTTTTTTTTTTGGGAAAATTTAGAGAAATGGTATTAGCCACCCTTGCGTCCTACCTCTCGTATAATTCGCAGTGAACACTATGTATATTGAGTCTTTTGAAAGAAAACCTTAAATGGTGTTTCTAAAACCAGGAAAAGAAAGGAACAATCAAGCGAATGCTTTTTAAATAATAATTGTTTATTGCATGAACGCGAGATAGTAAATGCTACGTAAAAACATTTATGTTGTCTAAATGAATATTGCATGAACGCAAGGTAGTGAATGGTACTTAAAAAAATTTATGTTGTCTAAATGAATATTGCATGTACGCAAGGTAGTGAATGGTACTTAAAAGAATTTATGTTGTCTAAATGAATATTGCATGTACGCAAGGTAGTGAATGGTACTTAAAAGAATTTATGTTGTCTAAATGAATATTGCATGTACGCAAGGTAGTGAATGGTACTTAAAAGAATTTATGTTGTCTAAATGAATATTGCATGTACGCAAGGTAGTGAATGGTACTTAAAAGAATTTATGTTGTCTAAAT
>JAUMGZ010047933.1:0-15376 GCA_032359645.1 Pododesmus macrochisma | reverse complement strand
TCCCAATATCTCCTTGGCTTGGATTGGTCATCCCAATATCTCCTTGGCTTGGATTGGTCATCCCAATATCTCCTTGGTGTTTAGTATTTACTACTTTACATATCAATGTATTAACAGTACAATGCTAACTTATCATTATTAACAACAACACAACTACAAACATCTTGTATATATTATTTATTGCCACACTTTAAACAGACACACGTCACAGGTAGCTTCTACTCTATATGTTACCATGGCAACAGGCATAATCTCCATAAACAAAAACCTCTGTACACATAAAAGTAAACATATTACATTATCTCTTTAAACTTGATTGGTTTAAGCCAGTCATGCACAATATCCAAACCCATGTATGATTAGTGATTTCTTATTTCATATAGATTGACAGCTTGAGTATTTCACTGACCCCTCGTTCCATACAATCTAATAAAGAACATTACATCATTATTGTAAATTGTGTCATTTTCTTCATCCTTTTCTCATTTTGAGAAATTTCAAGATTTTAAAACTGCTGTTATTATCTTATTATATGTATATATAAAATTCATACTTAACTATAGCAGATCACCATGGCAGCAATACAATATGGTTGACCGTCTTGGTAATACAATATTTTGAATCACCATGTCAACCCTTATAACTGTTTGATCACCATGATGACACAATTTTTGATGGTTGCATAGAATTTATTTTGTTTAACCATGACAACTGTTTACTGTTTGATCACCATGATGACATGAATTATTGATGGTGGCATAGAATTTTGATATGTGGTTTATGTGTACAGAGGTCACTTCAAAGTCATTCTCATATTAATATCAACAAAACACAGGCATCATTAACAAATGTATGTCTTACATCATCAATCAAAAACAAACTGCTAAAGTTCTCAACATTTAGGCATTTTCTAGAGACAGTTCTTTACAGGGTGTATACTTCACTGTAGGACACTAATAACTGACATACTTCTTTATTCAAATGAAATATGATTTGCTATCAGTAACCATGATTTACCATAATTCACTACCGGTTACCTTGGCTAACCATAATTCACTACTGGTTACCTTGGCTAACCATAATTCTCTACCAGTTACCTTGGCTAACCATAATTCACTACTGGTTACCTTGGCTAACCATAATTCACTACCAGTTACCTTGGCTAACCATAATTCACTACTGGTTACCTTGGCTAACCATAATTCACTACCGCTTACCTTGGCTAACCATAATTCACTACCAGTTACCTTTGCTAACAATAATTCACTACCTTGGCTAATCATTCTTCTGTTACTGTACTCTCTATTCTGGTGAATAACAAGCATTTCGTGCACAAAAACTAAATCTATATTGTATATAAAGATGTAATTTATAAAGACAATTTACTATAATCAGTGTAAAGAGTACAATATTTTTTTCTGAATTAAGTATCTATGAAATTTACATATTGCATGTCTCAAATTTAAACACTGGTTTTAACCAATTGTTAGGGGACTTTTTCTGTGGCAGATTTTTAATTTGTGACCCCTGGACTAGGGGATCGATGCGTTATCTTTCAACTTTAAGGTTGACTGTTCAGGGATTTTTTTCTGTGGCAGATTTTTAAGTTGTGACCCCTAGACTAGGCGATCAATGCATTATCTTTCCCCTTTAAGATTGACTGTTCAGGAATTTTTTCTGTGTCAGAATTCTAAAATTGTGACCCCTAGACTAGGCGACGATGCATTATCTTTCACATTTATGTTTGGATAGATGCTACAAAACAGCAGACAATATAATGGTTTCACCTAGAGTACACCTCACACTATACCCCTCACCATACATTACACAGGGGGACATGCTTGTATAACATTGTGAACAGATTAACTGTTTTTATATGCAATTACCCTACAGTATACACCTTACCCTAAGCCTACAGTGCACACAGGGGACATGATGTTATAACCCCATGAACAGATTAACTGTCTTTATATACAATTATCCTACAGTGTACACCTTACCCTAGGCCTACAGTATACACAGGGGACATGATGTTATAACCCCATGAACAGATTAACTGTCTTATACAATTACCCTACATTATACACCTTACCCTACATCACACACAAAGGACATGATGTTATAACCCCATGAACAGATTAAATGTCTCTAGATACAATTACCCTACAGTATACACCTTACCCTACATCACACACAGGGGACATGATGTTATAACCCCATGAATAGATTAACTGTCTCAAGATACATTCACTCAGCATAGAAGGACAAGTTATATATTACATGTAAGTTTCACAATCAATCAATAAATAGTTAAATATATATATAAATATAATATCATATTTCAATTAAATAAGCATAATGTATCATAAAATAACATGTAAATTAATGTACCAATACTAATCACATATATAGGAATATATAGTAAATGAAAACTTTAAATAAACACAATGTCATAATAAATGGTGGAAAAAATACACATTATCATAGTAAATATTAAATACAGACATCATATTGATGTAACATATGGCCAGTAGTCACTTACCAGTCTAAACAGAGTAAAGGGATTTTATAAGAAGTAGAACAAAAAGACAGAAAGTTTGATTGATTTATTGAGTTTTAATTCCACAACCTTTCAATGACATCAAGGGAGGTAACCCTGTTTGCTTTATTGGGGTTTAATGTCACTTCCGCAATCTTTCAGTGAAATCATGGGAGGTAACCCTGTTTGCTTTATTGGGGTTTAATATTACTTCCGCAATCTTTCAGTGAAATCATGGGAGGTAACCCTGTTTGCTTTATTGGGGTTTAATATCACTTCCGCAATCTTTCAGTGATATCATGGGAGGTAACCCTGTTTGCTTTATTGGGGTTAAATATCACTTCCGCAACCTTGTTTGCTTTATTGGGGTTTAATGTCACTTTAACAATCTTTCAGTGATAGCTTGATAATATGACAGAGAGGTATCTCCTTGTGTAAAAGTGTTGTAAGACGAAGGGTTAGTAGTGGGCTGTAAGTGTTACATATTCCGTCGAAAAGAATTTTATAAGTATCGGTAAACTTGCTAAGAGAAACAAAATTACTTAATTGGAAATCTTGGGCCACTTTTTCGTAAAATCTCACCTGGGAGATCAGCATCTTGGTTTTTTCATACAATGTTTCTTTTCAATAGTTAATAGCTAGTATATGTTAATTTCTGTTTTGAAAGAGATTTTACTGTATTAGGTTAAATGTAATATAAGTCTCCTTTTGCTTCTTATACATGATTTCATTAAAAGAAATTAACATCAAGCTGCTGTTATGCAACAAACAATAGCAAAACATTGGAATTAAGACTTCCCTGCAAAGTGGCAAAAGTGAATCAAGAAGACAAGGAAAGCGTAAAAAATCAAACAGTTTACTTAGCCCTATACCTATTGTTAGAAAGCACATTTTACAATGAAACAGAGTGCATATTTTACCAACGACTAAATCCATGTCTTAAACAACAAAATAAGGTATGCTATTGATATTCTTTTGTCAAAAGAATGCAACAAGAAAATAGTAAAGATTAAATATGCTTATCACTTTTAAAAGCACCCTAATTGGAGTGATAATTATAACAATGGTGTCATAACATTTTGAATAACAATCTTAACCCATCAATTCCTGAAGTGACATTTAGACTCACCCAAAACAATGGATTGTACAGTCTCCCGTAAAAATACCAAAACAATGGATTGTACAGTCTCCCGTCAAAATACAAGGGAAAATAAGTCAATAGTTAAATATTTCACCTTTAAACACAAAAACAGAAACAGCGAGACTAAAATTTTCTATTAAATAAGCTGATTTTCTTTTTAAAAAGACCAACTTTGTATACAGTAAAACAAGAATCCATTTAGAGCACTCTCTAAAGTTCAGATTTTTTTTAAATCTTTCTTCCAAATATTTTAAGAATTAACAATATATGGTAACATCTAATGTAGTCAAA
This sequence comes from Pododesmus macrochisma, assembly GCA_032359645.1. NCBI lineage: Eukaryota > Metazoa > Mollusca > Bivalvia > Pectinida > Anomiidae > Pododesmus > Pododesmus macrochisma. The sequence continues at coordinate 11,405 of JAUMGZ010047933.1, read as the reverse complement.
TTACAAAACATCCATCGTCTTGTACTTTCTATAACATTACAGAAAGTCATCATACATAATATAAACCCAGTTATGAATATTGAAAGCACAAAAATGACCTCGAGATCTCTGTGCACTCAATTTGACCTTGATTACCCTGTACACCTTATATGACAATGTGCATTTAAAACGGCCTTGTAGCTTCTGCAATTGTCTTGACCTTGAGGCTGCTAAATTTCTTGCCTCTATGAAGTAGTCATGACCTTGAGATTTATATTTGACAATATTTCACTCAATTTAGTGTTGCTTCTTCAAAATATCTTCAAATTAATACAGTTAAGAATTTGTAAGTTTTCCACAACCATAACATGCTAAATACACAATACAGGGGAGGTAATTCAAATTAAAAACAAAGGAAAAAGAAGAAAGGGAGATAATCAAAGAAAAAGAAGAAACCTTATGCAAAAAGTAAGATATATGTTGCAATATAGATGTAAATGTTCTTATATAAATGAGAAATTTCAAAGATGAAAAAGTCCTTTACACTAAACTGTAGAGGATAAATATTATACCAAGAAATCGTTTGATTTTATATAACATAAAATATACCCATTGAAATTACCCTGGTGTTTTGAATGAAACAATACTTATTATTCAAAAATTAAGCCTAAATAACAAACGGAAAAAAAAATTTAAATGTCAATTAAAATGTGTGATTAAGGTCATTAAAAAATGAATCCAGGAGGGACGACTGAGCAACAAGTATTTAAAAATGTTTTGCCTATAACTTTTCACACATTTTTTTACAAATGGCATTTTGGGAATATGAACTCTGCATCCAAGAAAATTATCAACTAAAATATCAAACAAAAGATTTCCCAGCCGGATAAAAATAAATAACAAAATCTTGAAATGACAAAATACCTTGGTCAATTTAGTGAAAAAAAAAAGTCAAACTTTACATAATTTTTGTTTAATTCCTAATTCTTAATAAAAAGTTACAAGTTCTATAATATCTAAAAGTCTAATTTAACATTGGTTTTGTTGAATTCCTAACTTTAATAAAAAGATAGGAGTTCAATAATTGATAAAAGTCTAACTGAACTTAGTTCTTAAGTCCAAATTTTTAATAAAAAGTTGATAATTAAATCTTATCCATGTTACTTGTTTCATAGTAATAAAGAAATGCCACAACGTAAAAATGCAGAGGTAATTACATTAAGACTAGCACTACACATCAGTCATCTATAGGCAGCTGTAGTTACTACCTATATACAGACTTGACAAGAAATCTTCTGAGGTTAAAAGTTAAATGTTCTAAAATTGAGCCTAGCGTAAATTAACATCATCTCTTTGGAGAGTACTTTGGATTTTGTGGTCCATCCGTGAAGGATCGTAACTCGTAGTTAGCCACTCTGGAATCAAATTCAAACTTGTCCCTGGCAAATATGAGTCGGATGTCGGTGTGAAGATAGATCTTTCCTGTTTTACTGCTACTTAATCTGTAATACACAAAGAAGGTGTACAATGGAGGTGAAAGGCTCTTATGATAACAAGACGGCGACTTTTACCACTAGGGTAATACACAAAGAAGGTGTACAATGGAGGTGAAAGGCTCTTATGATTACAAGACGGCGACTTTAACCACTAGGGTAATACAGAAAGAAGGTGTACAATGGAGGTGAAAGGCTCTTATGATTACAAGACGGCGACTTTTACCACTAGGGTAATACAGAAAGAAGGTGTACAATGTTACTGTTTCACTTGTTAGCAAGCAAATCTGTTTCATTTGTAAATAGCCTAATAACACTTTTATATGATATAGCAAGATTGATGATGAAGCACAAAATTAAGTATTCAGAATTGTACATGCTTAATTAAATATAAACGCCTTCATTTTTTATCAATTATAGATCTCCTAAATGTGCTCAAAAGTTAATCTTGTGTACAAATTTTGTAGATATTATGAATTGAATTGAGACTTTTCCATCGGCATGTTTGCCTTGAAATGTAACAAGTTGTAGGTAAAACTCAAAACCTGCAGGAAATTACAGGTCCTGATTTCACTTCACACCTGAAGCACTGTCAGTGGTGTTCGATTGGCTGAGGCACTGTCAGTGGTGTACATGAGAAATTAACTTGATTGGCTGAGACACTGTCAGTGGTGTACATGAGAAATTAACTTGATTGGCTGAGGCACTGTCAGTGGTGTACATGAAAAATTAACTTGATTGGTTCTTAGTTATCAGAACAATCTATGGGACCAGGATGAAAAATGGCGATCCTGTGTTTGGATATGTCATGTCCTGACATCTTATATTGGCATTGTCTGTGACGGTGCTTACCTGAGGTGTATGAGGTATCTTAGGTATGAAGGCTCCATACTGTTCGAGTCTACCGGCATGTACAGAGTTCTTTGTCGTAGGAATGTTTGGCAGTTAGCTGGCATATCAGACAAATCGTACATCACAACAAACATTTTGACGACTGTCTTGTTTGGATTAAATAAAGTCTGTGGAAATAAAACATGACAATTAAATCTTTTTGACTTGATAGGCCTTTACAGTTAAATCATGAAGTTTTTAAATAAATTTAGGTTATTTTTTAACATATAGAATATAAATCTTAACATGTTATTTGACTGCTGATTGGTGTACTTTTGAATACCAAATGAATAACACTTATTACTGTAACCCTAAAACCCTGCATTTTCCATTTTTGTGGTTTCATAATTTTTGCACATGGGTACAATCAGGGAACAATATAACCAACAAAAATAAAGAAAAGAAAACCCAGGAAAACTTCAGTAATTGGATGTCGACCATGGAAAATAACAAACAAATATCTAATTACTACAACATCACTTAAAATAATAATAATATGTAAAACTTGTAAAACCCTAAATGTTAAATATATGAAATTACTTTAAAATCTAAAAAGCTTTTCAATGCATAATATGATGATAAAATAATCTATAAAATATTATTCAAACAATATTTAAACAACACTGGACTATGAATGACATAAAGATAAAATATATACAATACAATATAAATTCAATTCTATCATAAAACCACAGTACAAAAATATTTGAGGCTGTCTAACCCCATGGAATGAATTAGTTGGTGTGTTACCAATTGCCAAGATTTTGCAACACAACTTTTTTCTTATATACATAGAACGTAGCAATGCTATGTAATCAGAGAGAAACGTAAGACCATTGGAAATGATTACAATTAAGATTACTTTCTCACGACAATGTGATATTACAAGTAAAGCTTGAGTAAAATATCTACGTTGGAGTATTAATCTCTCAATTTTGTACACATCAGGAATTAAATACTTTTAAAAACATGGCTAAACACAACAAGTGCTTTCTTTGAATTATGATTTGAAAGTGTTCAAGGGAAATAACTCTGGTAAATTCTGACAGAAAATGAATTCATATGAAAACTAGAGGAAAGGTTTGGTGACATCAAAACTGTACTTTACACAAGATAAAACCCTAGAGTTAAAAATATGCATGGAAAGTGATCAGAATTTCACATATAAGCACACTAAATTGTTTATAAAAGATCAAGGCGAAATTTAATGTTTCCCACTTTCATCAAAGTAGGCAATAATTATAGTATGTACTTACAACTTGAAGTGTTCCACACTTTGGAATGTGATATCCTCGCTTCCCTAAAGAGTCCAGATTAAGGTGTCCCTGTAATAGTTATGTAACAATAAAGTCAGAGAGGGTCAACATGTTATAACAATGTAACAATAACATCAGAGAGTGTTCCTGCAGCTTTATCTGTGTGGTAAATATGGTTATTTAATCTTTTATAGGGTAACAATTTTGAGTTAAACCCTCAGAGATACTTCAGGATTTACACAAATATGTAACACTTTTGGTTGGAATCAACATACTTGCCAACTTTTTGATATGTTAATGGGGGAGAAAACGCATAGCAAAATCTTTACATGTCTTTTATACCTATATATACAATGCCCTATAAGACAAAATAGTACTGTAAACTGCCTCATTTAAGAAGTTCTGTGCAATACACTAAGTTAAAGCAAGTAAATAAGCAAGGTTTAGAAATTATACTGATGTCAAAAAGAGTTGGTAACTATGAATCAAGCACATATCTATATGAAATACTGTTATATACATACCAGATAGGGAGAGGGGGCGTTGTCATCTGACAGCTGGAAGAAGTATGCAGTGACAGGTAAGGACACATGCTTAGGACAGAATGCTCCACCTGCCCCTATCTCTGCTGTAAACCCCTCAACCACGCCCACCGGCTCAATACGACCATTCAACATAGACTCCTGAAAGTTACAAAACATTCAATCTTTATAAAGTTATACTAAGTACCAACTATTTAAATGAATATTCACACATTTATGCCATTTTGAGACAAATTTTTTATAAAACACAAACTCATTACCCGTAAGGACAATTGATCTATCAAACAGGTGTATGACCGCTGATATTACACACATTTGTAACCCCACAGCTGAATATTCCCACCATCCACACACATCTATCTAAATATATCTATATCTATGTACTACATTTGAACTTTTTGCTTTGTATATATACATATGAAAATAGTATAATGTCTTGCCTTTTATTACTTTTTTCCAGTGAAACAAAAACATTAAAATTGTAATAGAGTGTTATTTAGTTGATATATAGATTTAATTTTAACTAAAAATGAAGGAACAACTTACCTCAAAATTACCCAGAAGGCAGTTGGTAGAGGCTGGTGCACTTGTACTCAGTACCCTTGTGTTGTCATCCTTCATGTCATTTTCATAATGACCTTCTGACTGCAGAGTTAACTTGGAGCACGAGAGAGCACTGTGGAAATAAGCAAAAACCATTATAACACAGGTACATGATTGTATCCTTGTGTGATTTACTGGGGTTTAACGCACCTTAAAACTCATGTGTAGGTCATATCAAGACCCTGTCTGCTTGTTACAGTGTGCACTGACGGTGCATCTTTATAGTGCCGCCTCATCAACATATCATGCTGCAGAAACAACAACATGATATTTCACTTGGTCACATTATCCTTCTCCTAGCCAGAAAATTTGAGCACTTAGCAGGGAGCAAGAAGATTACCTAATTTTAACATCTTATAGGTTTAACATGGCCGAAATGTAATCTCAACATACAAACACGAGGTGGGGCCGCGTCGGCCTATTGGTTAAAGTCGCCGACTTGTAATCATAAGATCCTTACACCTCCTAGTTCGATTCCCCTCCGGGGCGTGCTAGTGTGAGAAAGTTGCCAGTGACTTGCGGTAGGTCGGTGGGTTACTCCGGGTACTCCGGTTTCCTCCATCAGTAAAACTGGCACGTCCATAACTGACCTAAGTTGTTGATCGGATAATAAGCCCTTAATTCAAACAAACAAACACATGTTGATTTTGACGTAATCACTTTGATTCTTGTCAGAATGCCACATCTTACATCTTAGTTTAAGCAGAGCTTAGAGAGCCATGGTTTAAAGCACATGGTATAACTTTGTGAATATATGCCAGATATATTAAATAGATATTACAAATGTTTACAGTCACAGTATTTCTTAAGAACTTTCAAGGAAGCTAAATATAGAAAGTGAAAAATATATGCAATAATGTAACTGATGTGGTGGCTCAGAGATCAAGCATTCTCTGAGCCACCACTCTGCTTAAACTAAGATGTAAGATGTGGCGATTCTGACAAGAATTTTCTTTGATATTCGTTGAAACCAAACAATCAGATCAAAGTGATTACGTCAAAATCAACACAACCATGCATTGAGTGTGATGTTGTTTCAGTTTTGTGGTAGATTTATTCGTAAAGATGTAATCTAGTTCATAGTTTATACATTGTTAAGACTACTCACTTTTTGATGGCTCTGGAGTTAATGAGACTATTATCGTAATCAAATCTTCCAGACTTTCTCTTAACTGGTGCCTAAAACAAAGGAAAACTCAGCACTTTATAACATGTCAATATTACATATGTTTGTATGTTAAAAGTCGATTGTATACTAGAGAATTTCACACTGTACATTAGAATCTTGAGGCTAATGATACAATGAGGTAAGTAAGGAAATATTGCACACAAGATAACTTACATAGCTTTGGGTTTTGTTGAATCATTTTGATGTAATTTTGCTGTATAATTTTGCTGTATGTTCATTGTCAATAAAATAGTGTAGAATTAAAATAAGAAAAGTACTGCTTTGTGATTTTAAATGATTCAAATTTTTACCATTTACCATCAGTTAATGCAATGAGATGTTGACCACCGAAATTGGTCGATATTTCAATGTTATACACCTAGTATAAGTGTATTGTTGTCAACTCTGATTCCTTTGTACAACATTTCACCAGGAGCTACATCAGTGTAAACTTTAGTCCAAGTCATTACATCAGGATTTACATTACAAAGTATCCAAACATAAAATAATTCAATTTTAACAACTTGAATACTTACCTCAATCACCCCCGGATTTTGACAGTACACAGTGCAATTCATTGTTTTGGAAGAGTCTAAATGTGACCTTAAGGGGTCAATAGGTTAATATGCCAACTATACACAACTTACTGGACAAGATCTGTTTAATGGTCAATGGGTTAACATGCCAACTTTACACAACTTACTGGACTTGATCTGGATGGGAGTCCTGTACTCGTGTTAAACAACATGGCCGTACTACGATCAAGATCGTTACGGAATTTGATTATCTCCCCATTGTTCGGTAAGTTTTCTGTCTGGGTGCTGATGTGTAGGAAGTCATCCTGTAACAGAACATGTACACACATCACAATAACTCTGTTACTATATCATATAGCTATAATTGGTGTCTTCAAGTCAAATGTTTCCCAAAAATCTTACTTGAGCTAGTCGGGTGTATTTGTCGATTGCATTTGAATAAATATTTAACAAACTTGACGCTGAAATAAATATTACAGGCCTTTATTTTCCTTGTTACTGTTGATTCACTCTTTTTACAAAAACTTTTGTTAACAACAAATATTACTTTCTGATGCAATGTTATTCTAAGAGCCATGAAGTTGTTAGTTTGAATTCTAGCTATTACTGCACTTGTTTTGCACTAAAAATGAAATTTTACAAGATAAGGGTGCACCATGGATTGTTTCTGAACAATTTAAACTTGATTTTTCATTCACAGTTCAATAAATTAGAAGAAGTTTTTCCAAAGGTAGATGTAAAATAAACTTCTTTAGTACAAAGTTCAAAGCAATTGACAAACACCATGATTAAAACTATAAATTATCAACATAATTCAGATCATATTTGAGATCTTTCTTATACAACACCTTCTCTAAAAGTAAAATAATGGACTTGAAAAATACAGAAAAGTGTCTGTATATTGAAGTTAAATGATTAATTGAGATGTCTTTCTTATAAAACACCTTCTCTAAAAGTAAAATAATGGACTTGAAAAATACAGAAAAGTGTCTGTATATTGAAGTTAAACGATTAATTTTTTATCATTACTCATAATTCAGACTTGAGACATAAAATAAAATTTATATTACAAACGGTTGTTTTGTCTAAATTGTACATTCTATATACAAATACATTAATGTTTTGTATCTATAGAACTTATGTCTCCAATCTCATTTTAATAATTCCTTTTATCAATTTGCATTAATTAATTTACTTACATTAATCAAATTCTTCTGTAACTCTTTTTTCAGTAATTGTTGAACCAGCCTGGATTCTCTCCCTTTGTTGACCTTGGCAGATCCGAGGTCACATACAGTCTGAACTTCAAGGTCATTATTGCATTGTTTCTCTTGTGAAAGACTAGAATTAGATTTTGGACTATGTGCTGGACTGTTTTTGTAATTTTCTGACAAACTTAACACAGAAAAGTCTTTTTCAAGTGTTCTGAAATTATCATCTTGACTCAAACTGCATTTCATATTTTTATCACTTTGGTCAAGTTCAGCTGTAGGAGTTGCCTCCCTTGACAAGGCTATTGGCGAGTGTTTTCTGCCTATCTGAAGGCTGTTGTTTGTGCTGGATGAGTCGTTTGATAATTTAGCAGTCACTTTTAAAAAGGACTCTGAAAGACTATTAGTAGGTGTGGAGTCATTCTCACTGGAATCTTCAGTGTCTAGCCAGTGCTTGGTTTTACGTGAAGTCTTCGTACTTGGTGATGGCGAATTGTGAATATTTACGCCATCTGACCTCCAGTCCCCGAAGAGTTCTAGATTCTGGAGATTCGACGCAGACTCTGAAAGACTTTTCTTGAAGAGATGTCTCCGATGTTTTTCTCCTGAGTTTGTAGGTTGTATCACAGAACTTTGTTCCACATGTTTATCATAACACGGTGATCTATCACTAGAATTTCTATCAAATGATGTACTAGTTTCACATTTTTTACAATCTTTAATTTTGCTATATTGTACGCACTGTCTTTGCTGTGAAGGTTCTTTCTCTGCGCGACATTCCCCTCTGTCGCCTCCGATGAAGAACTTGCATTTTGTAAGGGGTATGTTATGAAGGGTTGGCTCTTCACCTTGACCCTGTTTGTGTGGAACGTGAGAAAGACTAGCAAGGTATGCCTCCAAATCCTCCGACTTTAGGGGCTTCATGAGATCAGATATAGAGTCGTGAAGTAGACTGTCCTCTACGACCTTGGAACATATATCATCGCCAGGGTAACCTAGATCTATTTTCCGTTTTTTGAAGAATGTTGGGACTCCTCCGGCCATGTCACTGGTCATCAGAACTTTTGGACTTGGAAGTCGTCTGACCAGAGTATTTTTATCAAAGGTTTTACCTTCAAAGTTGCATGCTTGAGCATCGGATGAAAGACATAAGGGTTTCTCTTTAAACACTTCCTTCATAGAAGAAGAAACTGATTGATTGGCTGTTATATTGTCCTGGGGAGATAATTCTGTTGTCTTATTGTACTTGGGTATGTTATTACTACAGTGGGGAGATAACTCTGTGTTATCTAAAGATATATTTTGTTGCATATGAGATTTATTGGACACAGAAGTTGTCAGCTCCTGCTTTGTTGAAAGTCCACTAGGTGGTTTATTAGTACCACATTTCATTGGAATGGTTGACTGTAATAACTGCAGTTGTTCCCCTTTGTGATATTTTTCTTCACCAGGTGGCACTCCTTCCTTGTCTGTGCAGACATCTTTTCTCTTCCTAACACACATGGTTTTATCATGATTTTCTTTAACACTTTTCTTTTCCTGTTCCTTTAAACACTGTAAGTCATGTGTTTTCTGACCATCAGTCAATTTTCTACACTGTCCATCAGGTGAATGCTGGCATTGCTGACCAGGACTTGACCACTTGTCAGCGACATCTGGACTCCGCCTTTTTCCAGCCAGACACTCGACACTTTCTTCAACACTACACAACAGAAGCGGGATAGTAGATTGTCGTGGGATTGAGGACACACTGACATGCACAGTTGTGTAGCCCAGGTCTGACATGGGAAACTTGTGAACTTCTGGTAACTGTGTAAATCCATGTCCCACCGACTCCCCAGGAGCATACAGTCTGTAAGTTAAAATAGTAAAAGACAGTCATTTACACTTTTAACAGCCTCTCATGTAAGTTAAAACACACACTTATAAATACAGTCAATGACAAACATTTTTTAAAAACTGGTCTAGCTTCAAAACAAACAGAACACTCAAAACAAACCATATTTTTGTCTGAAGCCTTAAATTTTAATTTGAAGAGGTTTAATTTACATCAATATTATAATTTAATTGTTACGAACAATTTTATTATGGTTTGTATGTCTTCAAGAGGATGTAGTTTATGACCAAACAGCATCTCCAATCTGTGGTTGTGACCAGTCTAACAACACATTTTAGTATGTGACTAGTAAATTGTCTACCTAAACGTATTACCAGACTGATGGCAGCTGTCGAGTTTAACTTAGCTTGGCTATTATAAATGACCGTTGCTGGCATTAGTTGCAAAGACCGAGTGTGTGACCAATCTAACTACACCTCATAGTTTGTAATAAATAAAAAATCAAACTCAATCTTCGTAATTAAGCTTGGGGCAGGTGACCAGTCTCATTTAACCTTTGTTTGGGGTAGGTTAACAGTCCAACTGCAACTCCTAGCTTGTGATAAATGACAAGTATAACTAAACACTCTAGATTGATGGTAGGTGATCAGCCTAACTTAACCTCTTTGTATTGTGTAATCAGTCTTACTAAACTGTTTAGTTTTAGAACTTACTTGTACACAATAAGTTGGCAGGTGTCCAGTCTAACATAATCTGTGTGACCATCAAACTAAACTGTTTAGCTTTAGAACTTACATGTACACAATTTGATGGCAGGTGACCAGTCTAACTTAAGCTCTTGGCTTTGTGTAACCAGTCTAATCAAACCTGTTAGCTTTAATGCTTACTTGTAAATAACTTGTACTGGTAGTGTACCACTCTGTGAAATCAGCCAGGAACTAAGTTGTGAGAAGTGCAGGTAGGACCTGACGGCCTGTAACATCACTCGCCCAGTTACACTGTGTATAGTCATACTCTCTGATCTGTATAATAGTAATATAACATTGATAACAAAGATCATAATACAGACTTGAAATAGAAGTCATGGCCTGTAATATTATCACATGTCCATTTTCTGATTTTTTAACGATTTTACAACATTATCCTCTCTTTGTTATTATTTCAATTACAATAATTTTTTTTACAAAAGTATATTGTTATCTATTTAACAATCAATGAATGCAAAAATGACCCAGGTTTTAGTGTATGCTGACTGAAAGTTAATATTGAGTCAACAAAGTCAGGAGAGTTAAGATAAAACTCTTGAGATCACCTTGTACCTCCATGCTAACGTGACATAAACCATTCAACTTAAGCCAACAAACAAAACCATAGGTGTCAACATATAACTTGATTCTCTATGGCATATAACTAAATGTCAACAATCTGTGCAAACTTGTCTTTTAGGCTAATGATAAAGAATATTTGAAACTGAAAAGTGGTCATTGAAAATTTCGAAAATTACTTTAATTTCATTATTATGATAAGTTTCCATGGTTACCTCTTGGCAACTATAAGGACCTCCCATCTCTCTATGAGTACCATGGATTCTTGTGATGCCATCAGGGGACCGGTGGTCATGGAAGATTCCAACTGACCATGATTACAATTCGGCATCAAGATAACATCAATACGCATAGGAATCTTATTTCTCGACATCATAAACATCTGCCTTCTCAACTCCTCCGCCTTACGGCACTGTAACAAGACAACACAATCATTAGCACGAGTATGATTCTTTATTGGGGTTTAATTACGTCCCTTTAACTCTTGTTTCTCGACATCATAAACATCTGCCTTCTCAACTCCTCCGCCTTACGGCACTGTAACAAGACAACACAATCATTAGC
>JAUMGZ010047823.1:0-18986 GCA_032359645.1 Pododesmus macrochisma | reverse complement strand
AGATCCCCATGTAAAGTTCGATAAGAGTAGGCGGAAACGCCGTTGCATGGGCTCATCCTTCTTTCTGAACTATCTGTATTCCTTTCGTTTCCCGTTCCCGTCGCCGCTTCTCTTCCTGTCCTATCTTTTGGTTTTTTCTCCTTTGGTGTTTTGTCGCCTTATCGGTGAAATATTCTGGACGTGACATTAAACCCTAATATAAAAATAATAATATGTATTACGCAGACGGAGATCGAACTTGCTACCTACCTAAAATAACGCTCTCTCCATGTAGCCACCACAGCATTAAAAGTTCATTTTTTTCAGAGTGACCCTTACCAAATATGTTAACCTTTTAAATTTGTAAATTCTATAATAGGTCAAAGAAGCCAAAGCCAAAGGACACAAGCCGATATGTATAGGCAAATATAAGGAAAGCTTGAGACGAACACAGACAAAAATAACAAACCTACAATTATTAACTATATAGGAAACATTACTGCTATAGGTTTTGGCCCAACAAAGGCGCTAACAAATGGTTAATTTAGAAAAAATAGAAATTCATCAAGTAAATAAGTCTATGTTTACATGTAATAAAATATCATTAGGAAGTACATGTGTTTGTTTAAAGCAGGGCGTTGAGATGAATAGTCGATGAATCGATTACCAAATGACAAAAATAATACTGTCGCAACAGATTCAAGTTTCAGATCTAAGTAACCTCTCGTTTCATTTTTTACAGGATAACATTCGAAGAAATAACAAAAATGGACCATGAAAATACAGCACCATGTATGTTCAAAACAATCAACAAAAGCTTGGAAGATATTGCGAAAGAAACTCCTAACCTTGAAATGTATGTTCATCGACTTGTTGACGGTTCCAGGAGATCAATTACAAGTAGTAAGTTGTATACAAAAGCACTCATAGTTGCTCGTCACCTAAGGAATAATGGTATAAATAAGGGTGACAGAATCGCAATATTGGGTCCGAATACGATTGAGTGGATAATATGCGAGTATGGTATTTTGCTTTCTGGAGCAATTGCAGTTCACCTCACTGTTACCATGAAGAATGCTGATGATGTTTTTGAAATGCTGACGATTCTAAAATGTAATGGCATATTTGTTAACATTGGGGACAATCAGCATCTCTTTGATAAGGTGCGTGTGTTAACAACAGCGAACAAAGATAATTTGGCCGTCATTAAGGACGTGACCGTTGTATTATTAGACAGCATGAAACGTGCACCTTTCTCATGCTTAGACGATATACTAGCAGCAAACGGAAACGAAGATGTAGATCTTCCCGAAGTGTTTCCCGAAGATATCGCAGCTATTTTTACAACTTCCGGTAGCACAGGGAAACCTAAACTAGTCGCACACCCTCACAGATCATTTACACGTGATTACACAGCTAACAACGAAGAATATGTGTATACGATTACACATTGGAAAGGGGGAAGTTTCAATGAGCGCCCATTTGCGTGGTATGGTGGCAATGTGCTACAAAGTATAAAAATGCCAATTCCTCGGATCTTTCTTGATTCATCGCTGTCGCAAGATGTACACAATCTGAAATTTATTTGGAAAGTCATCAGAGAAGAGAAATGTGACGTTGCATTTGTACTACCGTATTTCCTAAAAGACGTTTTGGAGATGAGAAAGGCCGACCTGTTAGAGGATTATACGTTTAAATGTATATTTACGGGAGGGCAAATCATTGATAGTATATACACACAATCAGTCGGATTGATTTGTCAAGTACTCATTTGTGGGTATGGTTCAACGGAAATCGGAGGGGTTGCTTTAAAAGTAATCTCAACGCAAGGCGAAACTTTATTTCCAGGAGACGTTGGAACTGCTCTACGGGGAGTAGAATTTAGAGTCGTTGATGATAAGGACTGCCCAGCAGTGTTTGGAACGCAGGGTTCGATACAAGTTAAGACTAGTTCAACTTTGTTTACGGAGTACGTCAACGATCCAGATGCAACAAGAGAAGCATTCGCACCCGGTGGGTGGTTCAAAACTGGTGATGTCGGTCAACTGCTGGAAGATGGTCGTATTGTTGTACTAGGACGAGAAAAAGATATCATATCACGCGGTACAAGAAAAATTAATCCGAGTAAAATTGAAGAAATAATCAAGCAAATGGCGCCTCTCATCAAGGAAGTCGCAGTAATTGGAGTACCCGACACACGACTTTATGAAGAGATATGTGTGTGCTTTATTCCTGGAGAACCCACAGGAGCATCAGAAGACGAGGTTCAAACATACTGCCAGAAACAATTCATAGATGCACACGATACAGTCGATGGTCTCGGATTGATGCCGAAGTATTTCCTTAAGTTTGAAACGTTTCCTCAAGTGGGCTCGGGAAAAATTGACAAAATTTCTATAAGAAAAGAAGCGGAGTCCAGACTTGGACTCAATAAAAAGTCGTAAACGAGCAGAGATACAGAACTTTATAGAGAGATTTAAAATATGATATTTTGGACATTTCTAATAATAAAAGAAACACGAGGTGGTAATATTAAAGAGGATTTTTATTAACAAGTTTATAAAATTACGTTACATGTATCTTTACGTCTTGCATATTGTCTGCTGAAGACTGGAATACATTTAAAATTTCTTATTTTGAATTTGTGCTCACAATGCCATTTTAATATTATTGTTTGGTTGTTGTTGTTGTCCTTTATTCAAATCGTGATACCTTAACATGCCTTTTTGGCTTCTTAGCTTTGATTTTGTTGATTCGTAGCTAGGCGTTTGGTAAAGAGCGTGCTCCTCCAGTTCACTTGGCTGGTTTTGAGATATTTTAAATGCACGGTTCAGGCTTTTTGTTTTGGCTGTTGTTTGTTTGTAAATATCCTTGGTTCTTTTCATCCTCTTTTCTCTTTTTTGTCATACACGGAACTACAAATGTACCTCACATTACAAGTTTGAAACTGAAACGGGTCACCAAGATCTAATGCGTAGTAGGAACCAATCGCCATAAAAGGGCATTCAAGAGAAAATTAATTAAGACCATGGTCAAGATGCTCAAAACCGGTAAAACTGACACCGAGAAACATGACCACCATCATTGTAACAAGTGTGTTGACGACGCATTTGTCTCCCCTTGCGAGTTAGTAACATTGATAAAGGAAGTACCAACTGCTGGAATTCAAGTGAAGGTGGAGACTTTACCAAAACAAAAACAAGATGAGTGGAATCATCAGAACGAAAGACAATGGCAAACCGACAAATCAGCACCAGAATAAACAGGAGGACAACCATGTTATCGAACAGAAAGAGAAGCAGCGACAGCAACACGAAATCAAAGTATTAGGAATTCTTAAGGGAGAAGAATAAATCTATGTAACTGTATTACCGCCTATTCTTCCCAAATTTATACTGGTAATGATTTTAAAAAATTATGAATCGCAAACGACCTTTCGATACATGGGTCACTTTGTCGTATACAAGTACAAACCTGTGAGAAATATAAACACCTTATCGGAATATCAAATTACTATCAACCTTGAAAAGTATTACATTACGTACAAGACCATTCTTATTCTTAGTTATCTTACTCCACATTTAAACATATGAACCTTTACTCGCTCATACATCGCTTGGTCATAGGTACGAATTATAATCTGAGGTACATAACAATGAAATACATCTTATCAGAAATTGTTATCAATCTGTATCTTGATGTTCGACCGATTTAAATTTACAAGTTTATTATATGTGACCTTTTCCTTACAATTGTCATGCAATGTATATGGGTACTTGTTTGTGTTAAGGGCTTATTGTCCGATCAACAGCTAAGGTCATTTACGGACATGCCAGTTTTACTGGTGGAGGAAACCGGAGTACCCAGGGTAAACCACCGACCTACAGCAAGTCACTGGCAACTTTCTCACACTAGGGCGCCCCGGACGGGAATCGAACTAGGAGGTGAAAGGCTCTTATGATAACAAGTCGGCTACTTTAACCACTAGGCCGACGCGACCTCCACGACTACATGAAAATATATAACTAATATCAACTCTGCTGTTTGAAACACTGAACTTCAACATTGAGTAATGTATTGTCATTCCTCACTATTTTTTTTAGAAAAAAAATTCACCAAAAAATAGGCCTCTTTTCAATCAGAACAAAGTACTTGGTTGCATGTTCCTACCTCTTTTCTACACATACGCAACAACAGGACTACTTAGGACTGCCAACTCTACAGTAAAGAAGAAGACAGAGGAGACCCACATTCCTTTATAAAGTGCTTGAGGAGCTGTTGCCAGGTATCTCCATTCTAAATTTTTAAAATTTGAAAAAGGAAAGAGCCACATTAATTTATTAAACCTACAAAGTTCTGAAACTATCAAACTAAACCCCACATTGATAACTACAAACAGAACAATAGATATCCCATAAAAAAAACTTTCGCAACAGAAAAAAATTAAAACTAATTTTCCCCCAGATCCACTTTAGAATGGAGTCAACTTGAAACGACTTATCACAACAACAGCAGTCGACTTTTCAAGCAGGCACTGGAAAACTACCAGTTTTATACTGCCCACCCTAATCATAGAAAACTTGTTCATAATGTATCAACTCAACTGTACCTATCTCTCATTATTCCCGTGCTCTTTTTAACAAGATATACAAATGTAGATCATCGCGCGTGGTTCTAGGAATATCACCTATGCATAATTAATGAGCCAAATGTAAAAAGACGACAAAAAAATCGACTAAATTTGGTTAATTAAGATAATTTAATAATCGGAAACGGCTCTATAGTACGCTTTTACATCATATCTATTGAATCACAGTAAGTCTGCATTTTTTTAGATACAAAATCTGGTCGATCCTTTGTCTTCAACTGTATATAATTAATAATACGTAGGTGAATGTGTCATAATGAGTATACAATAAGTAGACATAGTCAGAAGTGTATGTCGTGTTCATCCAGTGTGTTTATCGAGTTATCTTTTGAAAAGAGCTGTTGTTTTAGTAGTTTTTAATAAATAAATTCTAGCATCAGTGTTTTGGGGTAAGGAAATTGAAACTAAGGATACACTGCCAATAGTATACCAGCAGTGGACATTATAATACCAATCACAATGAACAGTATACAGTATACATGTATGATAAAGTAGCAGATTAATGTGTGCGTATTTTAATTTTGGTATACTGCTCTATTTGGAAATAAATAGTACGATTGTTTTTATTTTCTGTTTTCTTTTTGTATCCTTTCTATTGTTGTATTGACCTATAAATATTTTTGTGATTATTCTACATCCAAACTTCGGTTCGTATTGAGCACGAGATTCTCTCCCTTCAGTTTTATTATGTTATTATACTGTTTCATACAGAACTTTATAAATTATTAGTTCATAACTATCTTTGATTTTTATATGCTTCCAATTTTATTTCGGATTGTTTAATTTGTTATTTTTCTTGTTGTTGATTACTCAGTTTTCTTGAAACGTTTTCAATAAAGTTGTTACTGCTTGGCTGTCGATATTGGAGGTCTCGCGTACATGTCTTTATCTGTCATCAAAAATCAAGATTGGCATAATGATAATATGCCGTTAACTTGTATTTTTTCTGTCTTTTATTGGGCTATGACATTCTCTGCCAATATTCTATCTAAAGACCTAAGTTCCTATGCCATCGTACAACCAATCTTGCATCAAGTTATAGACCAATGAAAGCTAATACTTTTTTAAAATATTAAGACAATGTTATACATTATGTTGCAGCATTTCATCGCATCTTAAATGCGTTTATTCACTCAGTTAGTTTTTATAAAACACTTGCCAAATAAACCACGCCATACTTTCTAACAAAGGCATAAACCAATTAAATATATCACCAAAATATATAAATAAATATACCTTGTATGACCCCGCATCATTTCTATAGAAACACATTATCATGTTCATCCTTCTGATGTTGTCAGTAAGTCAACATTGCCTTAGTTGGAATCTTGTTTTGAGTGTCTCTTGTCGTCTACCCTTAAATGTTGTCTTACCATTCCTTCATCAAGCACTTCATAACCATACATCTTTATCAGATACAAGATTTATAGAAAGGTGCTGAAATAGGTCAAAAGTCAAGGTTATACTTTAAATGAAAAGGACAAACTTAGATCATACCAAAACAATTTTTAATTCTATGGATTTTGGGTGGGAAAAAAATTAGGCGAGCGAGCGACTTTTTTTGTTTAAAAAAACATTTATTCATGAGAAATCTAAGGCGGCGGCAAAAACAATGATACGAGAGATTTTTCACAAAACTTCTTTTTTCTATCAATAAAAAACTGATGTGACTAGCATCTTTTTTAAATTTATTTCAATAAATATCTAAACTAGGCTTCATGTCACAGTTAACTAGCAAAAACTTCAGATAACAAATAAAACTGACTAGAAACAACTTAAGATAACAAACGCATAAAAGAAGTCAATATATTTTGACTCGATTTCGCATTACCGTTCTGCAAATTACTTTCCTAAAATATGATTAAAAAACTTAAAGTATAACAAAAAACAGAAAATCTATCAAGTGTATATAATTTGTCATCAGATTAAGGAGTTCTTGGCTTTTCGGGCAAAATTATTTAAGAGAGAATGCATTTTTCTTTCGTGGATTGTTAACCACAAACAGAAATAGAAGTTGACATACCACCAGTCAACTGTGCATTTTAAGTCGGGGCCAGGGTCTTTCTGTCTACGATGAACTCCACAAACTTACGACCATGTTTGTGAGTAACTTTAAAAACATCAATGCCAAACTTATATAGCGAGATCGGTGGGGACTAAGTCGAAGGCTGTGATCTGAGATCAATGATTTTAAAAGCGTCAATTGATACGCATTTCATATCATACTAGACCCATTTTTCAAACAATCTAGACTTGTCTCTTGCTTAAAACTTTTGGCAATACACCAAAACACCACGCTTCAAGTAGTGGTCTTCATGCAGACCACAAACTCGGCATGCTTCGTGCTTGAACACAATTGTTAACAAAACGTTAGGTAACAGATTGTGATTACAAATTAGATGCTCGGTTTGCACAACGTAAAATGTCAAACGCTTAAAGATTTGGACACAGACATACTAAATCAATTTTTATATTTTTGTTTAAATTAATTTTAAAATCCTTGATGCGGCGGAAACTATCGAACGATAGAAATATTTTGGAATGGCCTGATGTATATCACCGATAACTTTAAGGGTGTTAACTTCAGTCTTACACCAATCTTAGCTGAGGAACTTTTAATTTTGCACAAATCTCTAGAATAAACTAAGAAGCACTTGAAATGTCATCCGTAATTAAATAAGAAGCATTTGAAATGTCAACCATATTTTTTTAATTTAATCCTGTTCAGTTTCCATATAGGCCTAGACGGCGCGAGATTTGTTTTGCATACCCCAATAAAACTCAAATTAACGTCACAGTAGTCAGTTGCCGTGGACAGAGATGATTTGACATAACATAAAAATATTCTGCGTGGTACCCAGCCTGTATTAAAAATTCATCTAGTTTCTTCTTCATTTATTTAACGAATAAGTTTTTATTGCTATGTTGTTTGATTGTGTTTTTTAGATTATATTTATAAGGAATGTACTTACTTTTATCAGTTTATCGATGTATGAACAAAAAATCTACACGGCTCATTTAGCGTGCGTATTTATTTTGTTTTTTATTTTATTTATCATTCTTTAAAATAGTAGAGAGGTTTATAATGTCACGATATGTATCTAGACTGTATGCACTTACACAGATTTTTGACAGTTATAAATATCTTTTATATGTATGCAACATATTGAAATAGCTCTTATATGTTATACAACTTGTGGCATGGTGCCATTTTAGATGCATTTGGGTAATGACCAAGAATGTTTGCGTTTCCGTTTTATGAACACGTGAACAAACGAACATGCCAGTGTTCGTCTGAAATAGTAAAGAGTATTATGTTAATAGAAAGAAAATCACTTAAACAGTCTACAACAAATGTATGAGATTCACAGCAATTGATGAGTGTTTATTTGATTAACACGATACATGATGCTTCAAGATCAATAAATTCTCCGGGAGTTAATGCCATTATAGAATGAGAGTAAGTTATAATTACCACTGGAAATACTTCATAACAAAATCTAAATTTCGTTGATATTGAATTACAATGAATTTTGAAAACACAGATCTAAATTTAAACGTGTAGCAATAAACGATACACAACATGTAACATTATCACTAGCAACAATCAGACACGCTCACCGTGTAGTGCCGGGCTCTCTTTGTATAAATATTCTGTGGGGTTCTTTTTATATGTTATCATCTATATTGTATAGTGTATTGTGTATCTGTTCCGCAATCATATATGAAATTGAAAGTCGCAGCCGTAAGTGTCCTTATCGGAACAGCCACCGGAAATAACTAGTGTAGACATGTTTCCATAACAACAAAAGAGTACTTGGAGAAAATAACAAAAACAGATAATGTTTTTATGTATATGTGATATGTATCATAAAAACTGTCTTAAACATGTTGATTGACAAATTTGCAATTAAAAAGTAATAGTTAAAAGTTGGAAAGAAACGCGAGCGTGTTCGCGGAGGAATAACAAGTACTACGACACGTTTTCAATATTACTACGCAAGAGTTATCTATAAAAAAAACGTCCAAAATCTCTGGTTTATATATGAGTAGAGAGATCACATTGTAAATGTAAATACTTAAGCATTGAACTGCTTTCAGCTGGCTTTCATTTCTCCTATGAATGCCAAATGAAAGCAGTTCAATACTTATATTTACCATTTGCTATCCCAATGTAACAAACTAAACGATAATATATGTGAGAAACTAGACGATAAGCAATGAGAAACTAAACAATAAGCAATAATTGATGGCATTCATAGGCGATATGAATGCCAACTGAGTTCGGTTAGGATACATAGTGACATTGCCATGAGATGGTAAATATATATGTATGTACACAATATTTCATACTTCTCTTTTTCTTCGGAACTCCTGTTGATATTGGTTTTACCTTAATTGATACTGCATTGTGGAATTTCCTCTGGCACGTGAGTTCCATTACGTTTTTGTAGCTTGGACATGGTTCTCAGCAATGTTAACGTTGGTTCGACGTGTAAAAAGGGTAATCGTACTACGGCGGAAAATAACACATCCAGGATTCTTATTGTGTGGACATTGTGGCTGTTTGTGCCATCTCGTCTTTCCCTTACACCGTTATATCACTTGGCGTTTTCTGTTATCTCACTTATTGTCTTTAAGATTGAAATAAAATTTGATACGAAAAAAGCATTTGTCTGCACTAAAAGGTGCACATGGGGAATTTATGTGTGAAAATACGAAGAACAATGAATCAATATTGATATGAAGTTGTTTTTTCTTTAGAATTTTTTTTTTAAAAGCCAACGGTATTTTTCTTTCAGAGGCCTACAGAGATAATGGATCATGAATTATGTTGAATCATAGCAGTCTTATGGCTAAAATTAAAGATGTATGCAATGAAGTATAATAAACCTAGAAACAAGTCAACGCAGATTTTTTAATAATGAAATGTAGTGTGTGTTTTCTGCCCAATTGGTCGATTGATCCGTCAAATTTAATTGTCTCAACTCATTAATGTTTTTCTACCTATAACATGTATTTACTAGTTTTGATCTGCTGAAAGTACTCTTGTCCATTCGTTGATATTCTTTGTAAACTTTTTTTTTCTTAAACATTAATACATGTACATCTAAGTTGTTGCCATCACGCATATGATGAACTGCATTTATTAAATTTTCGTCGAGACTTCATGTTTCGTGTAGGATCACAAGATTCAGTCAAGCGCAAACTCATTTGTATAACCACACCGACTGGTTTGTGCTGTGTGGTTGTCGGTACGTGGCGACTAGCTATTTGGCTATAGTTTTTACATTTCAATAATGACCAATGATTTTTGAAAAAAATAATTGATATTTACAAATGTAATGTTCACAAAATTCAAATGTTAAGATTTTCATTTCGACAATATTCGTCGTTCCAAATTAAACGACTACTAAGTTTCTAGTGTATGAGTCAAAATAAAAACCCCGGCAAAATAACGAAAATATGTCAAGCGATAAGATGGGAAAAAAGAAAGACGCCCAAGGAAATAACAAAAATCTACGCCTGGTGAAATATAGAAATAACAAAAAGACGAAAAAAAGAAAAGATGAATGGCAATCGAACCTACGAGACAAAGGAGAGACGCCAAGCGAAATAATGATATATTTACGACGCCAGCCGAAATAACACGGAAAATATGAGGCAAATTATAATCACGATGAGTCCTCAGACGAAATAAGTACATCAAGAGGCATTACGAAAATACGCCATGTGTAAAAACAAAAATACAAAAGGCGAAAACCCGAGAACACGAGATGGTACATCTAAGCCACCATAGTCGTACCCCAAAAATACGTACATCGTTAAAAATGACACAATTTTCGTGTTTGTTGCAAAATTGCACCTCGTGCTTTGTGTAAAGTAACACCAATTTTCCTCATCGTTTTCCCGCCATCGTCGTTACTTTTATTATAATTTTACTATAATAGTATTAAAGTCAAATTACGGTACCGAGCCGGGAATGAACTCACAAAGCCTTAAATTACAATAGTAGAACTTGCAACGGCGCTCATATTGTACTATATGAGTACAAAATATTAAAAACAAAGAAGTATAGTGGTACGTTTGTAATATGTGTTCGCTGTGGTTCATGCGCATTGTTTCTGTTCTTGATGCTGCTTCAAAACACGAGATAAAACAGCATACTGACAGGTAACTCACCCGTGATGCTGTTTCAATACACACTGTAAAACAGCATACATGAAATGACAGGTAACTCATCCTTGATGCTGCTTCAATACACACTGTAAAACAGCATAATGACAGGTAACTCATCCTTGATGCTGCTTCAATACACACTGTAAAAAAGCATAATGACAGGTAGCTCATTAAACAGAAAGCTCTCTAATTGAACAAATAATATATTCATAAAATTACACAAATATATATATGTCTTAGTCATTCAATTAACAGGAGCCATAGAAATATTGAAGTACCTACACTGCAGCCATGCTTGAAGCTGACGCCTAAAGTACAATTAAACTGTTGGTTTTTGTTTTGAAGCTAGTTTACTAAATATGAATTTTAGATCGAACAATCACATCAGTAATTAGAAATAAATCGATATGGCTGTGGCATTTTCCACAATAATAAGCAGAACTAGACACCAATACATCTTAATGGTATTTGCTTGCTAATTAACTTTTCTGATTACACAAAAAAACGACTACATTAGAATTCAACTTTTCACTATATTCAAATTCGCTAATGATTAAATTATCAGAAACTCTGGCTCACTTTATGAACGAAAATGCAAATAAATATTGTTGAACTGTTTGATGTGGCTAATGTTTGTTTGTAAATGTCTTTCATTATGGCTATTATTTGTTTGTCAATGTCTCTCACTGTGGCTATTATTTGTTTGTCGATGTCTTTCATGATGGCTATTTTTTTGTCAATGTCTCTCACTGAGGCTATTTTTTGTTTTTCAGTGTCTTTTACCGTGGCTATTATTTGTTTGGCAATGTCTTTCACTGTGGATATAATTTGATTGGCAATGTCTTTCACTGTCGCTATTATATGTTTGTCAATGTCTTTTACCGTGGCTATTATTCGTTTGTCAATATCATTTACTGTGGCTATTATTTGTTTGGCAATGTCTTTCACTGTGGCTTTTATTTATTTGTCAATGTCTTTCATTGTGGCTATTTTTGTTTGGCAATGTCTTTCATTATGGCTATTGTTTGTTTGTCAATGCCTTTCACTGTGGCTACTATTTGTTTGTCATTGTTTTTTATAATGGATATTGTTTGTATGTCAATGCCTTTCGCTATGGCTATTATATTTTTGTCAATGTCTTTTATTATGGCTATTTGTTGTTTGTCAATGTCTTTTGCTGTGGCAATTTGTTGTTTGTCAATGTCTTATTATGGCTATTTGTTGTTTGTCAATGCCTTTTATTATGGCTATTTGTTGTTTGTCCATGTCTTTTATTATGGCTATTTGTTGTTTGTCAATGTCTTTTACCGTGGCTTTTATTTGTTTGGCAATGTCTTTCATTGTGGCTATTTTTTGTTTGTCGTTGTCTTTAAATGTGGCTATTGCTTGTTTTTCAATGTCTTTCATTGTGTCGATTTTATTTCTTTTTGATTGATGCTCCCTACTCTTCCGTAACCGTACTACGCTAAGTAAAGTTCTACAATACAAGCTAGCAATATTGTTTCCGAAATATACTCAATAATAAGTATCAATCGGAAAAAACAGACGCACTAAATATATATTTCAGGTAGTTGGGCCAAAAGGGGTAAATTTGGCAGTATGTCTTTAAACGACTTCTCTGAAACTACTGAGCAGATTTCAACCACATGGACGATAAGGCCCCATGGGCCTCTTTTTATGCATGAAGCGACCGACCGACCGACCGACCGACCGACCGACCGGCAGGCAGGCAGCTTTCTTACGTAGATCCCTACAAACCATTCATAGGCTAATCATTGTTGATTTTTGTTTGTTTAGGCGGACCCCTGTTCTGGTCTTGGCACGTGGAATGGTGTATCCTGCTCGTGTACTCTAGGCTGTTCTGGTGCAACATGTCAAACATGCACGTGGAAAGGTAACGAATCTAAGATACATCTAATTGTATTACATACACTTAAAACTATAGAAACAAAGACGATTGCGATGTAAATATAAAGGGCATCGCTAACGCTGTATCGTCAATTCGTTCATCGTCATAGATCGACTCACGTGTTAATGTCGATGAATCTTATTGAGCGATTTTAAACATTCATCTAACCGGATTCCACTACCACTGCATTATAAGTAAGCTAAGATGGTATTTTCAATACGAGTAAAGAAAAATGTGCCTGACTTTAAAAAGATTCATATTTCAGTAAATAGTTCATGTTTTTTTTTGTAACTATAAAGTCAGTATTAATTACAGACAAAATCAAAAATTGGATAAAAACATTTTAAATTGTTATCAAAGATTACAACAGGCGCCACGTGTTACATCAAGACCCTATTGATTTAATACTTGCCTTTATTCTTCTTAACAGTGTCTCGTTTGTATATGCATGTACATCTGAGGATAATGCAAGAGTGAGGGAGGGCTCCAGTCTTTCACATTCGCAATGAATATATTAACAGAATTAATCTTTAAAAAAAATTTGTTCTGCTCTTTCAGACTGTGGAGACGGAAATCTTGCAGGAAACTCTGGGGTTCAAATTGCGTGTATCCAGCCTACAGGTTCTCCTTCGCCCTTTAAGATCCTCTGTCATCTAAGTATTGGTATAAATTACATACAATACCGCATGAACGGAGACGTTGACTTTAATCGAGATTGGGCAAGTTACCGAGATGGATTTGGAAGTCTGAGTGGAGACTTCTGGCTTGGTAATAAATATATAAATGCCCTTACACAACAGAAATCTTATGGTCTAACCGTTCTTGCATACCGAAACGGGGGGTGGACAACTGCTGACACTTACTCTAATATAAAAGTCGCTGATGAAGCATCAGAATTTGAACTTTCTTTTACACCGAAATCAAGTTCATTCTCACCTAGTGGACAGCCAACTAAAGACTTGCAGAACCAGAAATTTAGAACATCTGACCGAGATATCAATAATTGTGCAACAAATGCACAAGCTGGATGGTGGTTCAACACTGGATGCTCTTTAGTTAATGGTAACCTTCCGTTCCAGTTCACATGGAACACTAAAACAAACATTGCAAAGATCAAGTTCGGTGTTTATTGATCTTGATGTCTCTGTACATAGATTGCTTAAAACAATTGTTTAACAATGTATAAGTCTGTCTGCTTTGGTATTTTAATATACGTGCTGTTATTAAAAAGTAGCTTTTAAATATGTTTTAAATTATTCTTTTTTTTACAATAGTTGTATAATCAATATGTACTACCGAACATAGCAGAATAAAAAAAATGTCAGATTTAACACGAGCATCACATATCAAAGGTTTCAACATTCATTTTGTGTAACTAACTTGATAATACTTCAGTAATAGCAAGCTTCAGTACTGCTACACATGAAAGTGTTTGTCATGTACCAAAAATAGTTAATATATTCCTATATTTCATCAAAGGAAGTCTCATCTTGAGCATTTCTTTAAGACTAATTAATTCACGATCTTCAAACTAACATTAATCGAACACAATCCTGAAAGAGGACCATGCAAGGAACTTATACAGCAAGTTTGGCAAAATTACCTCAATGGTTTTTGAGAAGTTTAAAATGTGAAAGTTAATGACGGATTTGTATAGGGAAAGTCCATTTGGAATAAAAACGAAATCATTAAAATCTTTTGAATGATAACAGAATCACTCATGAAATATAGAGACAGATACATGCTTAATTACCGAAAAAAAACATCACGGACATCAATCAGGAATATATAGGATCAACAGAACAAAATTTATTGACAAAAGAACAATAGCTTCTTGCAAAGTGAGGCGGGCATTTAAAATGTCGCCAATGCAAGACAAATGACGTCGTACAAGCCAAAAAATGATACACATATGTTTATTAATATAGGGATTGGCCCCCTCTCCCATTGGCTTCCTATCTTTGATTTTTGGGCACCGTCTATTCTTAACTTATCCCACCTTCGATTCGTAGCTTGGCTATGAAATTGTTTTTTGTGGCAGAAAACTTTCTTAACCTTAAAGTAATGAAACCAACACATTTGAAGAAATTCTATCAAGAAATGGTGACACTGGCATTTTACCTTAAGGGCTCGATAAGAGTTGTAATGTACAAGTTTTATGACTTTATGAAAGTTTGTATGTACAAGCTTAAAGTTACATACACACTAACGAATAGTAATGTTTGCTTGGTTTTTAATTTATTTTAAAAATTGTTGTTGTTGTTAAGCATGAAAGCTTAGTAACTTTTCGTTAACTAAACCTGAAGCTCATGTATCTTCACAAAGTTACCAACTTTCAAAAATAACCATAATTCTGGGCGAATTATAAATGACAGACAGACGTTAATTTTGGACAATATCCCCAAATCGTCTTCAAGTGGGTATTGCTCGTTACAGATATTTAAACAGTTTTGTTGTTTCGTGTTTATGTTATCGGGAGGAGTTCATTCAGTGATATAGGTGTATCAAGATACCAAAGAATTGTGTCATGCCCGTTCTTGATCATGATTTGCACGGATTTTTCAGTCCAGATTTACTAGTATTGATGCTATATTCAAAATATATCGCTGTCCACCCAAACTTCGCCTGCATGCTAATGAGAGATAATGGCCGATCAGGAGGTGGGTCTTCGTGAATTTTTCAATATGTCGCTGGCTGGCTTAAAACTTGGTTTCTAACTTATCAAACATATTCTTTTTATGACAGATCATCTAATTATAGCGCTATCATAAATATTTCGTTTTATTTAACGAGGCTCACAGGTCTGAAGTTTAGTTTGAATTTTACATTCGTGTCAGCGCCATCTGGTGCACAGGTAAGACATAACACATCACCGCCACGCAAGGGCTGTAATCACTTCTCTGCCAGGTATTTACTTCGTGTAAAACTCATTGATCAATATTGATAATAATTGATATGTATGACACTTTTTACAAGAAATAAGGTCGATGACCCTTTATTTTTGATATGCCTATTTGAAGATAATACATAAAAGCATGTCCATGGGGATAAGTGAAGAAATTTAACATATAATTTCTGCTTTATTGAACAATTTATGTAAAACAACATGTGCAAATTTGTGATTTTTGCCTTTTTGTTTTTTCTTTTATGAATTATCTTACCAGAGGCATACATGTATATATTAAATTATTAAGCAGTGAGCAATGCATTTCTGTTTAAAAAAAAAACTTTTTATAAAAAAAATCTTTTTTGGCCCCTCCAACCCTCAATATTACAAACCTCTGTGTTGAAAAAACAAAAGTCGATGACCCCCTTATTTTTTTCACTTATTAAACATCCAATGATATTGGGAAACATATGTCGAAAGTTTCATAAAAATCTAACATATACTTTTTAAATGATTGCTGACCTGGGAACCTCCTTAAGTAATTGCTTTCATCGTACTGGATTGTGTATGTCACTTTATGGCCTTTACAATCTGAATGTTGCTATACAACAGATTTTAAAGAAATTTGTATGTACACGCTTTAGGACTTCACAAATTGTATTTTAAAGATTTAATTATAAATCCATTTATTATTATTATCGTCTTTACGATTTTGACTATAATGAATGAGATAAGATTTTAGAATTTCAGTTTAATGAAACATAGAAACTAGATTTTGGGGCTTAATCGTGTATATTAAAAGGTTTTTATACATATTGAAACTATACATTCCAACATGTTTTCGTATAAACTACTTATTGATCTCCACAGTTTCGCTTTAAACTTTTATCAATATATTCAATTAAAAGAGTGACACATATATGTTATTTGTTTTATATTGCGAACATTACAATTTCTTTTTAGTTACGTCATTTAAGTGTTTGTTTAAGTAATAATCAATTTGCGCTTGTTTCTTATTTTGAGATCATATACGTACGAAGGACTACACTAATAGAATGACCACTTGTTTGCAATTATTGTAATGTTATAAGAAACTAAAAATTGCATGAACTGTGTTGCAGCTCCAATTGATCGCAATACATCATTTATCACTCTAAAGTGCAATTATATATAGATACACCCGAACTACTCAGTTAATCTACATCAGACATAATATTTTTTAATAAAATACAACATTTACTGATTGCTGCGTTGTTAACAGTTTGAATGTGTTTTATATTGTACATACTATTGATCAATTAGTAATGTTATCCTGTTTCCACGGTTTCGTGCTTAATGTGTTGTCGATATCACAGTGGCGTGTTTCTATCTATTGATCTTTTTATAGTCAATTCTAATTAATGAATATTAAAGTACTGTATAATGTAGGATGTAAACTTCTAATGAAATTTAAATTTACGTATGATCGTTTTTAGTTAATGTAAGTGCGAATATTGGCTGTATGCACATCGTTGTAGTACAGATAATAAAACAAGACTTAACAATAACAATCTTACAGGTTCCTTGTTTTGCTACAACAAATGTTCTAGTTGACTCAAAGCCGGACCAATCTGCTATTTTTTATTATCTTGCTATTCAAGGAAGCATCATTTCTTTTAAATTGGGAGAATCAAAATCTAAATTCCAATATTATAAAGCAACAAACTAAACAAATGTCAAATTTCCCTACTTTTGCCCCAAGTAACACCTCCTGGAGGCTGAGCTCCATTATTTGAACAAATCTGACACCACCCCAGGATTGCTAATTACCAACTTTGGCTTGTTCTCCATGCTCAATGGACAGTAAACATACAAGTACTATATAATATCTATGCTATCCAGTTTATTACAAAAAGATTTTGCAATTTTGTAAAATTTACACAATTTCCCCCGAGAGATGCGTCTTACCAAGTATGCTTGAAAATGATCCAATGGTTTTGGAGGGAAAAAAGAAATTGTGAAAAATTAACGCCGGACCGACGACGGCTTTTATCCGAGAAAAGTCTACCTAAAAATAAGACCTTTTGGTCCAGATGGACTAACAAGCAAAACAGCTTGCATGAGGATTATCAAGATATATTTTTCAAAGTTAACAGATGACCTTAGAACAAAAGAACAAACATCACTCGTAGAACACTCCATCGATGTTGGTAGTGCTTGACCTTTAATATACCAAACAAAATCATTGGCACACAACCAAGTTAATCACTCGGCGCATGAATAGCTGTAAGGGTTTTCCACCGTGGTCTTGAAACGTGAATACCACGAAGTTGGTGAAAGTGCTGATGACCAAGCTAAAACAGCTTTTTGCTTACCTGGTATTGGCCTGTGGCTGTTAACAGAGTTACCATATAGTATGTGTAACGGGGCTGCAACGTTTGTAATAAAGCGTGTACTGAATCAGTTGATATGGAATATTTGTCTAGTGTACCTTGAAATTATCCCTCTCAAAGACCTTTGAATCTCATACTGAAAACTTGCTAATATTTGTTGATAGAGAAATGGGAACATTTTGAATGGTCAGTGATGTAAACATGCCTTTGATATACGCTCTCGAGACCGCTCCAATTTTAGCACATCTACAGCACGAGTTGTATGATCTAGATACAGATGCTTGTAATGTAGCAATGGGTACGCTAACTCAATCGCAAGCACTTTGTTTCGCATTTTGTTTTTAAAATAGAAGTGCGTGATGTTTCCTTTTTAAGTTAATAAGTTTATCTGTGTTCCCTTTTCTTTGTGCGTCCAACGTTGCCAATGTCCATGAACTCACGTGTTTTGAATGTCGTCTTTGCTTGTCGTATTTACTTCTTTAATATCAAGGCTTTAGCAAATAGACACGTGCAAGCAAACAAGCCTATGATAAATTGTTTAAAAAACATGATAATATACATATTGTACTTGACGTCATTCCCAGAGTATTTCACCGATATCGTGACAGAAGACCAAAGGAGAAAATCAAAAGCAACAGAGAAATAGTTCAGGAATATGATTATTATATTAGGTCCAGAATATTACCGATATAGCGACAAAAGACCAAAGTAGAAAAACCAAAAAAATAGGACAGGAAGAGAAGCGGCGACAGGAACGGGAAATTAAAGTAATAGAGATAGTTCAGAAAGAAAGATGAGCCAATGCAACGGCGTTTCCGCCTACTCTTATCGAACTTTACATGGTGATCTTTATCGTGCCAGGGGGTAAAAATCCATGTACACGGGACCGCCAGCTTAGCGTCTCCTCCGAAGGACGTGCAGATCTTTGTCAGGCCTCTACTCTTCAACCTGTCTGACTTGGGTGACCCTACCAGAAACACAAGTTCCCGCCAGCATAGCTCTCCAGGTCAT
>JAUMGZ010047712.1:0-18991 GCA_032359645.1 Pododesmus macrochisma | reverse complement strand
CCAACATCATTAAACTTGCTTTAGATATTCCTTCTATTTTCCCCATTTAGAATTGTCTTTATATTATATCAAATGTGCACATAAGAGATTTTGTGGTATACTCATTTGATTGTAATTAAAGGCCCAAAGGCCTCTCACTGATTTTATTTTTCTTCATAATTCTATAGCTATATGTAGTTCTTTTCTGTTTGTGATCGATACAGTTCTACTACTGCACTGATAGTAGTACATGTAGTTGACATGTTTTTCTTGTTGTTGTAGAGAGGTGAACCTATTGGTGTGTTGATACTAGAGAGATGTACTATTGAACTGTCTATAGATGCAGAAGGAGACCAGTTTGGTTTTATTATTGGTAAAAAATGTGATCAAGAAGCAATGTTTTTTTTTTGTAGCAGTGTTCATAGATCATTACTTATAAATACAAATTAAACATGTGATTTAGATATGAGTTTAATCTTAATTCGGTAATCTAAATTTCTTGTATTTAATGATTAAAGTAACAAAAAAAGAATGAGCATTTAGTAAATGGCTTATGTAATTGTATACATTGATATACCTAGTGTTGGGAATCACTTCAAATTTCATGATCAATCATCACTTTGTTAAAACGATCAATCATCGATTAATGATCGACTAATTTGAATGTATTTAATAAAATAAATGGATTGATTTTGCTTTTATTAAAAGCTAAATGTGTGTCATTTTATTCAGGAACAAACAAGTTGTTTTACACATTTCACACTGAACGATAATATTACAAAGTTCTGTAAAATGTGTTTATAAATGAAACTCCACGAGGAAATGCACTGTCGAAATATGCCAGGATATGACCGAATCTTGAAATTTTCCGCATTAGTCATTTGAAATCAATTTTAGAAAACACTGATCGATTAATCAATTTTCCAGACAAAACGAGGCGGTGTCGATAAAATCGATTAATCGGAACAGCACTAGATATACCTGATACTTGCCAACTTTTAAAATCTCCATGGGGGATATATCATTTGTCTTGATCTTAAATTGTCTAATAGAAAAAGTACTTACATTGCACACTGTTTGGCAAATACTACCGGTAGTCTAAAATGACATACTTTCTGTTGCTACATGCAATGTATTGATTTGACTTGAGAATTCAACAAGATTTATGGAATACTGGAGATATGAAAAGTCAAAAATGAGGGTCAAACATTGGTAGTCTCCCTCTTAAAAAGGAAGATTTGGCTATTATGATACTTCATCTATTTACAAATAGTTTGACATTAATTTTTTTGATAATTTTACTAAATTATCAACTAACATCATTTGTAAATTAATATGTTTAAAAATATATCCAGTACATAATATATGATATTATGGTGTGATTAATTCACTTTTAATACAATAACCAGTGTATGAAGGAGATGACCACACTTACCAGTTCACCACGACCACGGAGGAGAGTCGTGACTCATGGATACAGTCCCTACATGTCGCCAGCTACGAGTGCCTCAAAATGCAGTTGCAGAGTCTACGAGAGCAGATCCAGGCTCGTACAGGACGCGATCCTATATCACAGGCTCCCGCCACTGACACAGGCATGGAGTACGAAACACAGTCTGGTGCGAATGCTTTCACAACTCCTACAGATTGATGGAGGGGTTCAACATAATACTAACAAAATTATTAATTCCTTTTTAAACTTGGGTAATATTTTATAATGAGAATAGCAAGGTGGTGGGATGTAAATGGCTTGATTTGATATTAGTTTTATAATCGACAACTGTTTTATTTAATTGCATATTTAATAAGAATTAAGACTTGAATATAAAGCTAGAACAAGTTTTGTTGGTATTTATTTGGTATTTGTTTAAAGAAGCTAATACTTAGTTGTGCAAGCTCATTGTCAATAAAGATCACGCATATGTATGCATCATTTATTCAGCTTTGCAATCACAATTACCATAATATTTTCAGTGTAAATTAAACTAACACTAGTTAATTGGATTCATTTGGTGAAGTTTAA
Organism: Pododesmus macrochisma; assembly: GCA_032359645.1. Classification (NCBI taxonomy): domain Eukaryota; kingdom Metazoa; phylum Mollusca; class Bivalvia; order Pectinida; family Anomiidae; genus Pododesmus; species Pododesmus macrochisma. The sequence continues at coordinate 16,989 of JAUMGZ010047712.1, read as the reverse complement.
ATTTGAAGTCTTATTTGATTTTTTCAGAAGCAAAAGCTTCGAATTGAATACTTCTTCTATGATCATCTTTTAATTTTTATTTTGATCAACAAACATAGACAAATTACTATAATATAAGAAACAAAATCAAACAGTTTGATAAATAATGGTTGTAATCATCTTTGCTAGGCACGTTTCGGACTCTTGGCTAGCGAAGATGAGTTGTAGTAAATGCAGTAGCATGGAGTGCATGCCTTGTTGAATTGTAATTTTCTCTAAATCATCAGTCATTATTTTGACAATAAAACTCATCTGATAGAAGGAAAGACTCTGATGTATACTATTAATTTGAGTTATTTTGTTTTACCCTGATTCAATATAACAATCATAGCTTGAAATTAAATCAAATCTTTATGCATATTTTCCTCCAAAAGTAGTTTATTGTGTTTTTTGAAGAAAAAAAAGAGAATGGTTGAAGTTGTATGGAGATATTTATATTTTGCCTACCGTATTTTAAATTGTCTCATTTTAGTTTGATATTTAAATGTATCTTCTAACCATAGCTGTGACATGATATAAATGTATGCTGTTATATATATCTTCTGGCTTTTACTTGTTTGTAGGGAGTACTGATGAAGACCCAGCTGTAGAAATAAGTGTGTGTAAGTAAACCTAATACAGCGACATCTGATCCCCAATTGTGTTCCTTTCAACTGAAGGGATGCATATTTTATCCTTCCAAACCAAAAATTGGGATGCACTATCTGTAGACAAGTTTGTTTTCCAAATGTGACCTAGTGAATAACAAGACTGTGGTGTTGATTTAGTCGTTATTTAGGTCTATCATATTAATAACATTTACAACTTCTCCAAAACTACAGAACCAATTTCAACTGAATGGGAAGCATCCTTTGGTAATACAGAATCTTATTTACTCCAATATTGGGATTTAATCCAAGGCATTGCCACTAGCCGGGACAAAATAGGGCACAATTGATAAATTTTAAAAAAGTGTTTTGAGATGGGAATTCAGATTTGTTCAAGTGATGGGCCAGGGGCAGAAAGGACCAATTGGTGAAATTGAACAAATTATTTATCTTTTCACATGTTGCAAACTTGGGACATGATAGGATTAAAGTCCTGACCCGCGGTCAAATATAGTTTATGAAATATATAGGTGTGACTGTCAATTGACAAATGTTAAATTGCTGTGTCCTAACAGATGGATGTTAAGGTATAATGAGCCTCTTGATCTGTTGTTTGCAGGTTGTGAAGATCTACCAAACGATAGTAGTAGTAAACCTCCTAATCCTCTAGTCGTATTGTATACCATTGTCCCTCCCCAACAGAACTGGATACAGCATGATCACACTGAAGTTGTTGAGGTAAGATGGGCGACACAAATATGCTGGTTATCATTGTAAGTAGAACGATCACTATCTTATATATTCAGATTTGGTAAAATATGAATACTATATTAGATTTTTTGTAGATTGAGCTTTATTCAACATTAAAACTTAAAGTTCCACAGATTGAAAGTGATTAACTTTGACAGCTGCAATGACACGTTAGTTATATCCACATACTTTTATCACATATACATGTCAATGATGTATATGCTCAAAGTAATAATGACTCTAACATATGGAATATATAAGTTAGATTAATATAAATACTTATGTTATTGATCCACCACGATAACTCAATAGGAGAGTGTGTGCTCTGTACATGGTAAGTCACGGGTTTGATATCCGTCTGAGTCATACCTGAGGAAATCTTCTATCTTTTTGCCAAGCATTCAGCATTCCAGGTGGGAGAAGTACAGGTTAGCTCAGTGTCAGAATAATGTGACTGAATGAAGTATTACAATATTGTGTCTGCAGTGTGATACTTAAGTGACACAGCACAATAAAGTTGCCATCAGTGCACACTGTCACAAGCAGACGACATCTGGATATGACGAAGACGCATGCTGAAATAGATGTTAAACCTCAATAAACAAACAACATCTTTTTAATTAATCAATTTTTCTGGTAATCTAAACATGTACAAGATATTATTTCATTATTCCTTTCATTAAACATACATGAATTTTTCACTGTTTTATGATTTTCCAGAGATGCAAAAATCCACAGTTCCTAAAGACCATTGGTTTTGGAAATTTAAATGGAGTAGACACATGTACAAGAGTAAAACTCACTGTGTTCCATGTAAAAGAAAGAATGACTGGCACTGTAAGTTTGTCTTATGGCTCTGTAATAATATCTTTTGTCACTGTAGGTTTATCTCGTGTAACCCAGCTTGAGTGATTCTTAAGAAAAAATAATTCAGTAAAGTGTTACTTTAAGCACTTAGAACACAGGTCAAACATTTCAATTTGTAATCAGCTGATTTGACACTTTTGGCCACTTTTTAACATTGTTACGTGAAATGAATGTTCAAGGAAGAGATCTATACATCTAGTTATAATCTATTTGTTAAGGATGAATTGTGTGTGAGACCTATCTGTAACAAGGTCTTGGTTAAACCTTTCTGTGTGTATAATACTTATGCTTTATTTTTGAATGTTCGTGTTTCAGATGTCACAGATAGGCCAAGCAATATTTACACTACAAGATGTTCTTATGTCTCCACAAATGAAACTTGACCTAGAATTACAGTAAGTTTGATGACGGAACAAACCATCACTCTGTGTGAGAACTTGTGATATTTTTAAAACATTAATAGAAAATCAGCTAGAATTATGTGATCTAACTTTATGAATGGATTTTGATTTCTATAAAAACATAAAAGTGTAATAACAGGAATGAATGTTGTATAAAAATGGCATGTTATTTTTGTTTTGTTTTATTGCCTTTGGTTTGTACGTACACATATCTTTAATCTATTTCCTTTACATGGGACTCAACAGATATTTCTAGTTAGCTGTAATTGTGCATTTCATTTGTTATTTGCAGAGGACCTGATCCTGTTAACAATGGAACTATAACTGTAATGGCCTGGATCAATGATGCAAACATGTCTCTGTGTGACAATTCTAGTAAAGAAAAGGTACTATGTCACTTTTCACACTGATCATGTAATTCAGGGTATCCAAAAATGTCAATTAATTATAGGGGATGAATATTTGAAGAACCAAATCTTAATTTTAAACAAAATTTTCTACTCAGTAAATATCTTGAAATTTCATAAGACAAATTCTTTTAGAAAAACAGGATGAGTTCAATCATCAGATTTAAAAACTTTGACAAACCAACAAAGTTGTATCAAACAATTAAGCAACAGATTAACTAGAGTATCTTAATTGAGGCTTTAATTAGTAAACTAATTTTTCTTTAACAGCTAGTCAACAATGTGGATGATAAAAAGAGAATGATTGATGTGAGGCGACGATCCAAGCGTACAGATACTCTCCGTCCAGTGTATTCTGGTATTACAACTAGAACTTTTCGCTTTGACACTACCGAGGGTGCCGTTAAGCTGCTGGTTCATGAATATATGGCAGAGAGTAAATTGTCTTTTGATATACCATCACAATTTCTGTAAGTCTTTAATTCCATTCCATTTTTCGTCCATCTGGACCGAAGGTTCAAGGTGGACTTCTCTCATACAAATCCCGTCCGTCGTCGTTAACTTTTAACAATTTCCAGATCTTCTTCACCTGAACCATTGGACCATTTTTATCCAAAATTAATATGACATCTGAACCACTGGACCATTTTTATCCAAAATTAATATGAAGTATCCCTAGGAAAAGGGGATTCAGATTTGTTCAAATAAAGGGGCTGGGCCTCCAGGGGCGCCACTAGGGGGCCTAAAGAGGGAAAATTTGACAAAACTTCAAAATTTTTCTTCTAATAAACCAGACGGCCTAGAGTTTAATGTTTTGGTATGTAGCAGCTTTAGGGCATGGAGAATCAAGTTTGTTCAAGGCGTGACCCTGGGGTCAAAAAAAGATTACACGTTTTCGGGTCAAAGTTCAACGCTATAGCAAATACGTTTAACTTTTCACATTTTCAACTTCTTGTCCTTAACCACTGGACCTATTTCATCCAAACTTGGTAGGCAGTATCCATAGGTAAAGGGGATTCAGATTTGTTCAAATGAAAGGGCTTTGCCCCCAGGGACTCCTTTAAGTTCAAGGCTATAGCAAATATGTTATCTTTTCACATTTTCAACTTCTTGTCCTTAACCACAGGACCTATTTCATCCAAACTTGGTAGGCAGTATCCATAGGTTAAGGGGATTCAGATTTGTTCAAATGAAAGGGCTTGGCCCCCAGGGACTTCTTTAGGGGCCAAAAGGGGGAAAATGTTTTAAAATACTTCAAAAATCTTTTTCTTATAAACTAGAAGGCCTAGAGCTTAATGTTTTGGTATGTAACAACTTTTGGGCATAGAAAACCAAGTTTGTTCAAGGCGTGACCCTAGGGTCAAAAAATGGTTACACGTTTTTGGGTCAAAGTTCAACACTATAGCAAATATGTTAACTTTTCACATTTTTGACTTGTCCCATATTACTGGACCAATTTCATCCAAACTTTTACAAAAATATTACAAATAATACAAGGATATAAAATAAAAATAATAATTGACAAACAAAGAAACAATTACAAAGACAAATGAAGCCTCAATCTATTTAAGAAAAGTATTGGAAGATGTCATCTCTTTGGGAAGGGGGTTCAGTACATTTGACAGTATGCCTTTAAACAAAATCTCTGAAACTAATGGACACATTTCAACCAGATGAACGTAAGGCCCTATTGGCCTCTTGTTTTGTATTGAGATTATTGAAAATGTTTGATTTCTATCTAATTTCTTATAGTCTGCATTGAACTGTATTATACCAAGAAACTTGTTTTTGTTGTGTTAAGGTAGAGAAATTATTACAACACTTTACTTCTTATGTATTTCACTTCTTATGATAAATTCTTTGTGAGTTTGGTTCATTGTGGAAGGTTGATGGCACCTAAAACGAAAGTAGGTCATCTTGACCTATATTTAACCTTTGATGTTGAACTGTTTCTTGAATTTAATATTTCATTTAGCTAATCTCATTTTAAGTTATATCTTGGCTTCACATTAATCAGATTATCCTACGGACAAGCTGCATAGTGTGTCTTGCAATGACTGTTTTCTTAACTCTGTTTGATATGAAATGAAAATATGGAGTCTTTTCTGTACTTGACCATAACTAGCTATGAATGGATTCTTGAGAACTAACTTAATAACTAAAAAACAGTTTTTTGAATTATAAACACGGTGGCATGAAAATAGACCTTCTGCTGCCTCCAACAATACTATCTTTCTAGGAATGCCCTTAAAAGTAATTAACATGATCAATGACACATTTAAGGTATCATACTATGTTGTCTTCCAGAAAACTGTTGATAGATGAAGAGAAATCAAACATTACCCAGCTACAGGAACTTGGTCAGGTAAGATAAAGCAGTGTCTATATTTATTGTTAGGTTATACAACTTATCTTATTGATATGTGTTTTGCCAGGTAAATATTATTGTTAGGCGAGGCATGGCTTATCTGTTTATAAACATTGTCAGGTAAGACTTAAATGATTTATTGAAATGTTTATAGTTAATCATTGTATAAGAATATTCAATTGATTTAAATACACATTATATGTAGCTAGAAGCCATTAGTAAATTTGTGTCTCTTTGATATAGAAACATTACTATCATTTTGATCATTGTTCCCTCCACACATGATTTATGTTGATGTTTGACTAATATTTCACGTGTTTCTTCACAGTTATCTCCCATTGTCGAAGCTGATCAGGTATCCATTATAACAATGTGTGCGGCCACCGTCTCCAATTACACTGACATCCTTAATTCCCTGGCTAATTACACAGGTTCATTGTTCCTTTCAACCTTTAAACAGAATACTGCTGTATAAGCACACCTAGATAACACTACTCTCCAACACAATGGAAACAATGTATTAGAACAATTTCAATCCTCAATTTCTGATTATTTAATCAAAATTAACAGACATTTGTACTAGTTTTATGAGTGTAATTTTAGATTTTAAATAAATCTTAAGATATTTTATCATAGAATCTTATTTTCAATTAAGAAAGCAAATGAATCGACAAAGAATTTAAGTGATAAAACTTGATTGATATTGTTTGGAGAGTAGAGTAAAGAGCTAGACTTGCATTTGTCCACACTTAGCTAATTAACCTTACATTAACTTTCAGGTCATTTAGTACCGTGACATTCAATACTAATATGTTTAATGCAAATTTTGAATGATTGCAACCTTATGACAATAAACACTTTGCCAAAACAAATGAGACTAAAATTTGAACTGCTGTTTGGGTTCAAATTCCTTCATGTGTCAACTCCAGTACTTTACTTTTCTGTTCCTGTCTCGTCATAAGGTTCATCTCCTTTGGTCTTTAGACAATATTACTTAAAAAATAGTAAATGTGATATTAAATCCAAATAAGACAAACAAACCTTCTGTACATCTCAAAATCATTTATCCTCATTTACTTAGAACGAATTGACTAGTCTTAACCAAATATGGTTCACATCATAAGATCGGTAATATACCGTATGCAGATAAGCTTGAAACTGAACTTGTTATGTAAGTGTTTAATGTTTCTGCTGCATTCTCATTGGTTATTTTGTTTCCAAACAAAAAATATTGTAAGGACTACCGGTACCTTATTTTAATAGCCTGAAAGTGAAATTTCCCCATGGATATTAGTCTTGTAAATGAATACCAACAGTTTTGGAGGAATTTTGTGAAAACAGCACAGATTCACCAGAATATTGAAGATATGCACCTCTTCTTTTAGAGAAGTTTATTTATTCTTTCGAGAAATAATATTTCTTTTCTAATTTATGATTTAATTTTGTGCTGATTTTAAAATGTTCTGTTGGAGAAGTGCAGTTTTGATTGAATTTTATATACATGTATTTCAATGTTGCCCAGGGTTTTTGGACTAATGCCATCCTATACATCTTTAAAATGCTTTAGTTCTAATACACTAACAACTTTTATAACTTTAAGTAAAACCATGAAAGTAAATATAAGTTTTTTTAATTTCTCCAAAAAAATTCAAATATTATATGTTGTCATTTACATTTCTTTGCCAATTCTTTTACTATTTATTGACCTAACAATATTTAAAATTTTATCACAGGCAATTTAATGTCAGAAATTTCTTATAAAAACCTTTAAAAAGAGTTTATATAATTCAACACACACATTTATATGATAAGATACATTTCATTATAAATGTGAAATACATTAATCACAACACTTTAGTTTGTAGTTATCTTTTCATTTAATAGTAATCTCACTATATATCACCCATCTCCAGAATCCACCTGATATACACAGCACACCTTGGCTTAATATCTATAATATTAGGCTATGTACTAACTGAAGCACTAGTAACCAAACTCTTGGTGTGTACTAGATTTAACCACACCACCAATCATGGCTGTCTAACTGTGTCACTAATTTAGAAAAAAAAAATTTATTTCAAAAATTAAAAATATACTGATGGGTTTCCAGGCCTCTTTGAAAAACAAATGAGCAAAATGTTTAATTGATCCTTAATTACCTTAAAATTCGATCTTGTGAGAGGTTAAAAGTCTTTTAAACTTTTAATTTCCAGTTCTTTGGCTAGAGTAATTCTTATAAAAAATTAAAAGAAATTATTTGAAATATGTGATTCTAATGAAAAAATTGTTGATAAAAAGTTAAAATACGGGTCTTAAAATCAAGGAGAGCTAGATAACCAAGATATTCATTTTGTTGAACTTATTTGCTTTCTTTTTTTGCTGCTGATCTTTGTGACAGATTTTTACAGTTTTATTGACCATTATGCAATGCCATTTCCTGTTTAATTTTTGAAGAAAAAATGTTTTGCCAGTGATGCTTGAATGTTATCAACAGAAGCGTTCATCATGCAACGACCTGGAGGATATCTGTGCTTATTTTTGTGATAAATAGGTGACATTTTTCTTCTTTGATATTCAGATGAATAAGATGTGGTTGTCAGTACGTAAAGAACGTATAGAGTTTGGTAGCAGAGCTCAACAGGTTTACCAGAAACATATTGATCACCTCTCGTCATACAGAGGTACTACATAGACTGCAGTGTACAGTGTCTTCCTGCATTTTCTTCCTTGTTTAAGAATTATTTTCTACACAGTACCACAGTATATAGTGTCTCCTTGCATTTGAATCCTTGTTTAAGATTGATTTTCATCACTTGAGTTTTCTTATTCACAGCTTTTGATTTTGCCTTCCTAAGCATTTGACATTGTTGACAAAATTTGTATTGTGTAAACATATTCTATGACATTACTTAAATATCAATGTTAAAAACCACCCCCACATGCTTTTCTATCACAAATTAAATATGTTATGTTTGTTTACATACCAAGCTTTAAATAATCCTTCCACTGGGTACAAGGGGTAAATGTTTTATCATTGCACTGCATGTTAAATGTATCACTATGTTTTGTCTTTTTCCAACTAATAATTTTTAAATTCTTCATTAGTTTAGTTTCTTCTGTATTAAAGGTAAATTTTAATCAAATGAATTTGACGGTGACTATATACCTATACTTTTTAGCATACATTTATAGATATCTAAATGTATATTCAACTGCATGTTTTTAGCATCATGTTTACAAAGTTCATCTGACAAATATGATGTTTTGTGATACTTTTAATTTTTAGCATACATTTAGCATCATGTTTACAAAGTTCATCAGACAAATATGGTATTTTGTGATACTTTATAAAAAAAAGTTAATGCTTTTAATGTAAAATATGTGTAGCTCTATGACTGAAACACTTTATTACATTTTATGATAAAGTAGTTAAATACATGTGAATTCTTTGATTTTTTTCTCATTTCAAAATAATGATTGTAATGTTAACAAACTTATATTAGCGCAGTCACATTTTAGCACTACAGCCTATGTAAGACATATTTTATGCAAATGATAAATTAGGGTATGTAATACATTAATGATTTAAATTGAGATGTTAACTTTTAGCGCTGTACATGAATTAGCGCTTTATTGTCAGCGCAAAAAGTGCCAAAATAAGAATACTGCTAAAATGTTAACGTTTACAGTATTACAATTTTTTACATTAAATCTTTCATCAAATTTTTTACATTCAATCTTTCATAAAAATGATATGCATTTTTCAGTGTGTGTAATGATTCTGTTTATTCTAACAGGGCTGTCATTTAAACAATCCAAAAAGAAGGGAGACAAAGAACTAGAGTTTATACCCACTAATTTACATCTACAAAGAATGACTGTGATCAACGACATGAAAAATGCCAGTAAGTGTGCATACTCTGTATATCTGGTGAATATAGTTATAGCTAATTTTAAGTTATTTGAGAGTTAGATGTTTCATTTAAGATTTATTGTTAATGAGTAAAGTCAGCTGAATTTCATTTTTTGAGTTAAATTTTATGAAATTATATATTTTAGCATGCAGTTTCATTATTACCGGTAACGTTTTACAGAAAATTAATTTTTTTCTAAAATTATGCACAATTTTGATTTTGCTGTATTATTATCAACTTGAAAACTAATTCAGGTATTTATTTGAACTGAATTGTAGATAATTAGATGGATTTTATTCTGTGTTTTATTTTGACACATTTCTTTAACAAAAATGGACATATATATCACTTTGTTAGGTTCTTTGTGGCCAAATTTTGTAACGATTCAGATACAAGGGACATCAGTTAGTTAATGATACACCCATCAAAAGATAATGTTATCATGTTGGCAAGTGAACACTCAGTTTCAAATCAATATCTTGAGTAATTATCAAACCAATAATTTCAAACTTCACAACAAGGTTTATTACCATTAAAGCTAGGAAAATTCGATTTCCTATATTATCCGACCTTAAGTGATGGAGTTATGGCCCCTTATTTCTATAAAAAATACTTTCCGCTCAATTTTTAGAGTAATTATCAACCGAATAATTTCAAACTTCACAACTATGTTTATTACCGTAAAAGCTTGGACAAATTCGATTTCAATTAAATAATGGTGTTATGTTCCGAGTTTCTGTTGTGGAGAAAACCTTTGATTACTTTCTAAAGCAAAAGTTGGCCATCACAGAATAATATTGTACAACTTCCTGACTAGTTTTTGAAACATAGAAACTTCAAAAATTTTAATTTTATAATCAGCTGCTAAATGTCCTGTCAAACTAAAAGTTAAAGCTCATTTAACATCAGCAGTTTAATATTTTACATTTTTCTAATGATTTGATTAGGGCCATTCCAAAATCAATCATATAAGAGGGCACTTGCATTAAAACATTATGGATGGTGGGGTTAAATCCAGACTTGCCTACCATTCCTTGTATCAATCATATTTACTATTTCATGGATGGTAGGGTCTCTGAAAAAGTGCCTCCCAACCCTCCCATACAATTAACTTTGGAACAGCCCTTAGAATAAAAATGCTATAGTGTGTATATTCATAATAATTTTGTTGGTATTTTTGTAGCTGATTGTTATGACACTCTGACTGTGGGAGCTTTCACAGCATATCCTCACAAGTACAAGTATGGAGGATTACGTAGAATGTTGAATCAACAACAAGACCTCTTCTCTGCCGACAGCACTCTTAGTAAGACCACGAAAATACAAAGGTCATGTCATCTCATGAATGCAGTACTAGACCTTAAGTCTGTGATAGCCCGTCACTGTGATAAACTATGTCATGTAGCTATGGCGGGTAGTGCAGGGGAATTACAGATAGCCATGGACCTAGTCTCAGAAAAAGTAAGTGTACAGGACGCTCATATGGCCATGGACCTAGTCTCAGAAAACGTAAGTATACAGGACATACAGATAGCCATGGACCTAGTCTCAGAAAAAGTAAGTGTATAGAAACTACAGATAGCCATGGACCTAGTCTCAGAAAAAGTAAGTGTACAGGGTGCTCATATGGCCATGGACCTAGTCTCAGAAAACGTAAGTATACAGGACATACAGATAGCAATGGACCTAGTCTAAGAAAAAGTAAGTGTATCGAAACTAAAGATAGCCATGACCCTAGTCTCAGAAAAAGTAAGTATACAGGAATTTTTTTATTTTTTTATTTCAGCATTAAGTATGGAGGATTTTGTATGTTTCTATTTTTACCTAGTATTGATATATTATTCAATCTGAGATGAGTGCACTTTAGTTCAGTATGCAATATTTACATGTATAGATCAATTAAGATGATTTGTTATGTCTTTAAAAACCTTTCATGTGCTTGTGTCAAATGAACACTGAAGCCTGATTTTAAGCTTGATTTTTATTATAACCAAATCTTTCTAGGTAAGAGAACTTGTACAGATATGTGACAGCGGTCTGCTACAAGAAATAGCGGATCAGTACAGTGATACAAAGTCTGAGGCACCACCTGTAGTCATTGATCAGCCGTCACCGACCACAGACTCCAACTCATCCGAGTCAACAGAAGGTGACGTCTCTCCCGAAAAATCGTGGAAATGGACAGGAAGTAACTTTGTACAGAGTCCCACTGCTGAACCATGGGTAGCTATGTTTTATATTTATTTTAATATTTTGGGTCATTAGCCCACCTTAAGCTTTTCTGTGCTATTCCAATCATTCACTATCGGTTGTCCATGGTCTGTTGTCCATGCTCCAGTGTCCATCCAAATCTTTCTCTTGTTACTGCATCTTCTCAGAAATGAATAGTAAGAGATATGACTTCTTACTGTGTACGAGCAAACAAAGTGTTTGTTGAAAAATCCAAAATTGCTGACATATTGTTTTCATCTTGAATATACATCAGGATCCATCTGGATCTCTTCTTTGACTATATTTGATTGAATTTAATTTGGGAGCTTGATGTGTACCAACATTTAAAAATATGATGTTGTTTAACAACAAAAATTGCAAAAGTAATAATATTTTTTATATGGTAATTTTGTCTATTTTCCAGAAAGTAAATAAATCAAATTTAATGAAAGTTATTTCTAACATAGTTAAAATCTTGTTCTTCCATTGTATAGGAGATGACCAGAGTGAACACAGAGGCAGCATTGGTTTGTCTGATATCAATGGTTGAAGATTTGATATCCAACAAAATGGGTCCAATGGATCGTCCCAAGTGGTTGAATACTATTAGTCCAGCTGTGATTAAACTGAAGAGTTTTGCTGAACTTGTTACACAGAGAGTCAGGCTATTTATGACTTTTCTACATCTTGTAGTAAGTTTTTTTGTACTTTTGTCTTTCTTAGTTTAAACAAACAGCTTTCTTGCTAGACAGACTGGCACTATTGTCTAATGGTATTGTATTCTGTTTAGAAGTTAGAAGTTCTGGCCCCATGATTATGAAAAAAAAACTCAAACTTGAGTGGAGCACAAATTCATGCTCAAACTCATGATCCATTCTCAACTAAATTGTTACTGTTGAGTCAAAAAAAGATATAGTTGAGCATGTGCTCAAGAAGTTTAGTAGACTCTGATTTTTGCGTCGTCCGCACATGGGCATGATCTTGAGTTTGAGAATGAGTTTGAGCATAGGTTTGAGTTTTAGGCTATCCGTCGTTGTCCATTGTGTGTAAACTTTTCACACTTTTTACTTCTCAGATAATAGAGAAGGGGATATATATTTTAAAGACAAAACAAATTCTAGTTTATCTTTAAATGACTCAATTTTGGATTACAGCAGAGTTTGTGAAGTTGTTGAATGTCAAAAGACATAAGTAAATAAATTCAAAGATAAAATTATTTGATAGATTAACTATTTGTATTATATGTATCATAAGAAAAGAAGAAGTTTATCACAGCAATTGCAGTTTTCTCCACAAATGAAATGTCAAATTTAAAGCTAAATTATTAAATATATGTTTCTCATAGTTAAAAGGAAACCTAAATTAAACAAAAATAATTAAAGAAGTTCATCTCATCCCTATGTATGCATGAGTATGTCTGAAAATTAATTTAACTTTCTTTTAAAGAAACAGTTATCAACATTCTTTAAAACATTAATCTTTGTGGTAGTTTGTAAATAGGAAATACTTATTTTGGACATGTGATAAGTTCTTTTAAGGGTAGGAATGAGTTTAAAGGCTATGCTATTTTTGTTTTGAATGAACATTTTATTGACACATACTGACTAGTGTAATGGTTCCAAGATTCGTTTCTATAAAGTAAAATGACTGTGCATTCGGAAATTCTAAAATTTCTACTGTAAAACAAATTCATGAAAGACAAAATAGACCTTTGACCCATTGCTTTGTGTCAGAATCTTTAATAATGAAATGTCCTAACATATTATGTAATGTTTCTGTGTTGTTCATTGCATTTTTTCAGGACACTCTTAATAAATAACCAATGAAAAATTAATACTATTTTAAACAATTATTTGATATGTCAAAATTAAGCAAAGAACACATGTACACCAAGGCTTTTCTTTCTGTTGTAGGAGAATAAAGGAAACTCGAGATTGATGCATGTAGTCAAGTACAGAAGGGACGTCTGCTTCTCTCATGCTGTAAGTATACATCGTGTAAACAAACATAATCGTTGTAGAAACATTGTGTTACTGACCAAGTTACTCTAGAAATGTGTAAAGATCTTCAGTTGTTTGTACATCTCAATCATTTCCCACTAAATTAGAATAAGGGCACTCAATATTCTTTGCTTTTATCCATATCATAGTACAGTAATCCCCTGGTATAATGCCCCCGTTATAATGCCAACCCCACATATCGCCAATTTTTCCCCTAGAATGGATTTCCACACTATATAAACCCCTGTTATAATGCCATCCCCCGCATACCGCCATCTGCCAAGCATTTTCTAGAACAAAAGTTCTTAAAAACTGTTTGACCATCGATAGTATCCCCACTGTTTACCTCCGTGGCCATAGTATGTTAAATCTCTGAACTCATTAATGTGTGAGCAAGGTGTGTACACACTGGCAAGTCGTCACTAATGTGTATCTAATCCAGGTAAGTGTACATGAACATATTGTTTATAAAAACATCTCACCCCAAAGATTTTGTTTTTGTTTTTTTTTACTAGTCATTAGATTACACCACCAATAAAAAGGCATGGATGACTTCTGTGATATTTGCAGACTTTTTAAAAGCATTTAACAGAAAAATGGCTCACAGAAAACGTAAAGTTTTGTTAATTATGGACAATGCACCATCTCATCATATTCCAGACCTTTCTAATGCCACTGTCCATTTTCTCCCTCTGACAACAACAAGTCACTTGCAACCTTTAGATGCTGGGATAATTCAAGCTTTCAAAAGTCACTACAAAAGATTCCAGCTGAATTATTTTATTGACTGTCTTGATAACAAACAAGTTCCCCGTATCTTACTGCACGACGCTGTACGCTATGTGAAAATAGCATGGGACAAAGTTACTCCATCAACGATTGCTAATTGCTGGCGTCACAGTGGTTTGGTACCACGTGACGAATGTAGCCAATCGCAGGATTTAGTTGACATGGGGAGTATGGAGAATTTACTCTCGCGTGTTCAAGATGGCCTCGATTTGGACCCCGACATGCGTTTGACAGTACGGCAGTTCGTGGATTTGGAAAGCAATCTTGTAAACAGTGAAAACATGACGGACGATGATATTCTGTCGTCAGTCACACATACTTCAGACGATCCAGCATCGACGGATAATTCCGATGAAGATGAAGAGATAGAACGTTCTCTGCCTCCTTCTTATACTCAAGCACGAGCAGCAATGGATGTTGTTATCCGATATTTTGAGTCAAAAGACAGTACAACTGAGTCCGATATAAATGTTTGTGTTTCACTAAAGGACAATTATGTATATATATAATAAAAACAATTCACGTGATAATTGCCTCTTAGTCTTTTTTTGATGTCGATAAAATGATAAATTTAGTTATACCCCCAACCCTGTTACACCGCCAAAATGAGTTTGGAACAGAAGGTGACGGTTTAACGGGGGATTACTGTACATATATATTCTTTGTATACACTTACTCTTCTTCTTCCTCTTCATCCGTTTCATAATCTGAATCTCTTTCACTTCTTTCTTCTCCATCACTTGGTTCAGATGGTGTCATAGAGCCACCATCAGAATCATGACCATTTGCTGACATTTTAACTAGCTGATAAAGTCACAGGGTCACGCCAATCACGACTAGACTACTCAACACGGCATATCAACTTACTCAAGCATGCGCAGTACATACACAATCTTAAGCTTGGCTCTCCCCATTCTGATGTTAAAATATACTTTATAACATTACATACTGAAAAATAAAAAGGTTTCTTTTTTTAAAGAATAGCCTGGCCGGCCTCATCTTTTAAAAAGGTGAAATGAAATTATTTTTTTATCAAAAGCAGAACCAACAGATTATCATTTTGGTTCACTTACAGTTGAAATCATCAGCTTCTTGATACACGATAAACAATAACAAAGGTTTTGCCATCTTGGTCATTGCTATCTGTTGCTTTTGTAAATAGACAGTTTCTTGTCAACTAATTACCCATAAAATTGGTTAACTATGTATGCAAAGATAGTTTTAATTTGATCAAATGTCTTAATAAACTCTTGAGAAAACATCAATTTTTCTAACAACTACTTTTAACCATAAAACGGTACCATAAATCCCATTTTATCAAATTCATTGATACTGGCACCGGTATAGTAAAGATTATAGGAAGTTGCTCTTCAGCTTTTATATATATTCAGAACATAGAAATTGCGCCACATTAAAACTTTTAGTCACATTTGTTTGACTCACATACCGTCTGATTTGATAAAAACAATAACATTTGCAGACACAAAGTGCAACATTCTGATGGGGAAACAGAAAATAGGATTCGTTTACAGTATCCATGGTATCTTCTTCACCGGAAGTTATAAATGTAAACTTCCTTTCAACAAAAACAAACATTAAACGTCTTCAATTTCAAAGAAGTAACTATACAAATACACAAAAATATGTTAAAATATCTCTTCGTTACAGTCCACGTAATCCAGTAATTGCATTGTCGATATCGACAGAGGTTGTCTATATGTTGTTTATTTAAACTTGCATGTGTGATTCGTCTCGACTGAATATTTGCTTTTTGGTATGTGGCACAATCTCGACTCTTCAGCTAGATCTTAACAAACATAGCAAACGCTTATGACATGAAAATTGACAATAAACCCATTCGTTGAAATATTTACAACCTTTAAATAATAGTTTACCTACCGAGAAAGTGACACACTGCGAGTCGGGACAAGCGCTTACCAAGGGAGTTGTGGGTAATTTTATAATAAAACCAATTGACGGAAAATCAAATTACGGAAACAGGTGCGCGTATATTGATGTTTTCTTTTCTTGGCAAAATTAAATTCACAATAACCCACAACGTTCTGACGACACTGCCTGTATAACATCAGTGAAAAAAACACCCTGTGTATAAAAATGCATACTAATTTACCTCCATTCGTTTGAAACCATGTTTGTTCCCAAAATATCAAAATAAAACAAGGATGTACCAGAGGCGAATATAGAATTGACCACCTAAATTGAATTGTCCTTCTAAGTTTGAACATAGATAAACAATTATTGAATATTGCCAGATTTCACATGCTGTAGTGAAAAAATGGGTATTCGTTTTTTAATTATTCAAGTGTTGCTTATTTTTGCCTCTGAACAGCTAGAAGTTATAAGCCATAAAGTGTTTATATCGCGTGAAGCCCTTTACAATATGCTTTCTTTAAACACTTAGTTGGGACCTCATAAGGAACATTCCTTCCAAGTTTGAAGTCAATTGTTGCAGCCGTTCTTGATAAGTCGAAAATATCTTAGTCAATCAGAAGCCACGGCAGCATCTTGATTCATATATATTTCATTGGCAGGTAATAACACTTTGTTTGGCCCGCATAAGGAGCATTTGTACAAAGTTTGAAGTCAATTTTTTAGCCGTTCTTGAGACATTGAAAATGTCTCCGCCAATCAGAGG
>JAUMGZ010047711.1:0-32055 GCA_032359645.1 Pododesmus macrochisma | reverse complement strand
AATATTCAGTTTGTTGTTGTATATAAATATTCAGTTTGTTGTTGTATATAAATATTCAGTTTGTTGTTGTATATAAACATTCACAGTTGTAGAATATGTCCTTGACCTGATATAGCAGCTGCTGTATTCAGTGCCTGAAATGTGATTTTTGCTTTTTGAAAACATATTAATAAATTATAAATATACTCATGCACAATTATACTAGTTAAACTGAAAAAATTCTGTGCTGTCTATTGTGCTTAACTTCAGAAAACAGTCGGTTAATTTGTTTTTAACATTTTGCCTATCAGAAGTTATCAGCACTCAAGTCATGTACATGTATGTAATGAACTGCCAGACACACCTTTTTACATGTCAGGGCTCTTCCTGTACTTAAGCTGCCAAAGGGCCAATGATAATATTTGTTCAAAATTAGGTACATAATTGTATAGTGTATTAACTTGGCCAATTTTACTACAATTTCTGTATGTGCATTGATATTTGCATTTTTAGAGAAATTTACCCGTATTTTAAGCTTGATTTTTTTTAACTCGACAAAACTGATGTGATCTTTTAACAACATCATAATTATCTGATTTAAATTGAAATGTGACCTAGCATACATATAACTTGGGCAAGTTGTTAAAGAAACATTAAATATTTATGTTATAATTCACTATTCATCGAACATAAAACATTTAACAAATAAGCACAACTCTTATATTGGGTGGTGTCACTTGCTACTACAAGTCGGATCTCAAATTTATTTCACAAAATGAATACACAATTTGACAAAACACGTCTAAAAATAACAAAAAGTTCCAATTTGTATATCTTCATGTGAAATGCAGGCTGATTATCCATCCTCGCAATATAACATATGTCACCAATCATCTAGCTCTAAAACAGCAACATCTACAACAAATAATTATTGCATAATTATTATAAAAAGGCAAAAAAGCTGACTGGTCAGTTCTGTAATGACTCGAATGACCAACACTATAACATACGTCAGGCAGAGTGCTTTTCTTGGTATAGACACAAACATATATCGACCCACATCGTCAACAATCACAACACTTGTTTACAATATTCGACATGTATACTTTGGTTAAAATACTTTTGTGAATGTTTCAGGTATGGTAGAAACACTGTCTACACACTAGAGGCCAAGGTCAAGACCTATGAAAAAGAAGTTACTCAACTCAATAAAGCTCTAGAAAAAAGCGACAAATTCATAGAAGATCTCCAAGCAGAAGTTGAGGAAGCAAGGAAATCTAGGAAGTCGGGAGAGGGTTCTTCTGCATCATATGTTTCTAGTCTGCCATCTAGATCAACTGATACCTACAGCAGTCGTCTGGACACAAGATACACAGGGTCCTTGGAGATGGAAACCGATCATCCTTCTAAACGGCAGCTCTTCAATGGTGAAGGTAGTGAAAGTAGAAAGAGAGATGCTAAAGGCCTTGTCAACGGTGAGTCACGCAGATTTGACGATTATGATGACCAGCATGCTTACTACAGGTCATCGTCGCATGATACGGCAAAATCTTATAGTGCTAAATCCCCCAGTAAAAATGGTGCAAAAGTGAAGAGAGTTACATTTGATCTACCCAGAAATGAGACCACGTCTTTTGATCTAGAAATGCCCAGTCCAATGACCTCCAAATTGTCAGTGACTAATGGCTCGTCAGATTCTCCAATAAAAAGTGCTTTAAAAAATTCAAAGAAAACGACTAACAATAATGAATTAAGTGACAGTTTTAGTCTCACAAAACCAAGTCTGTTGGATGATTCTCTATCAGACGATCGTTCTAAGCACAGTAGAGGAAGATATACGAAAGATGATGATGTATTGTTTAAAGCCAAAAGCTCATCACAATACATGAAAGATGATGAAGATCTTTTCAGACATCGTTCCAGTCATAATGCGATGGAGGATAGTTTTGGTCTGGAAAGACCGGACCCTGCTTGGAAAGATAAAGGTCGACACGATCCAGACTTTGATGACACGCAAGTCATTCAAAGTGAGCTGGATGAACTTGATATATCGGTGACCCCAGATTTTACTGAATGCATGAAATTGTTGAATAGAGCAGAAAAGAATGTTCACAGTCAGTCGGACGGTAGAGAAGTGACCGATAAAACGGACAAATATCCACCTGCACGTGATTATCTGGCTGATTACAGAGCAAAAACAGATCCTGTGTCCTTATCGCAAGATTTCAATATTAAGGATGAGTTTAAAACATTCTCTGAAACAGACAATTACATACCTCGAGCAGAAAGTGCTTACTCATCCTCCAAGTATTACCCACTAGATGAAGATTTCAAAGTAGCTAACAGTGTTACAAGTAAGACGGACTATACTGTACCTCAAAGAAGTGACACAGGGGCACTTGATAGCAAGTATGGAAAACCACCAATTCCTAATGCCAGTAGCACTTACAGATCTTCCAGTGCAGACTCAAATTCTACAACAAATACTGATTCCACGAGATACTCAGTACCGTCTTCAACAGGATATTCTAGCAGCAATAGGTTTTCTGTGGATAATTTTCCAGCAAAAGAATCAACTGAATTTAGTGGGGGCTATACAAAACCAAGCCCCAGTTACACTTCATTGTCGGGCACAACACAAAACCGATATTCCTATGCAGGGAGGCCATTAGCCCAGAGTGGCTTCGGAAGGAGTCCATCGCTTGATAACCTTTTCATATCTCCAAAATCAACTCAAAACTCGACTGGAAGCCGATTCGCAACTGCTGAGGACATTCCAACAAACCACAAGTCAACTCGTTATAGTCTGCCTGTCTACAGTTCTTCTACGGCCTCTCACAATCTGCCAACAGGAAAATACCAACCACTGGAGTCTAACAGGAAAGGTAGGGTACAATCGAGTGGTGTGTCAGAACTAGGGAAAAGTGCAGCAAGTCAGGATTACTCCTCATTGCCACCTAAACCTGTCAGAACAAGGTCGTTCAGTGACCTTGGTACCAATGTTGCTTCTCTATCTAGGGGAGCTTACATACAGGGTAAGGTTTCCACTTATCATGATTCAGTGTCCAGCACCAGTGTTCATCCAACATCTGATATAAGTTCTCTTCCTGCTAGTAGCTACAGCACTGCCTCCAATTCTGACATGGCTGCACCATCATTATCATCTGATCATCATCATCATCATCTCCCATATCCATCAAGTGTGTCTGTTGATCCATCATCTCATACACCTAACTATACTGATATCCACAATCGTGAGAATAATTATCATCTTAATGATACTGACACGCCCAGGTATAGGGGAGACAATTTTACTTCCAGCTCTACTAACATGAATAATGCTACTAACGAAGCAACTAATTTTGATTGCAGAGATGAAAAACCATTCGATTATAAGGATATTTTTCAGGCTAAAAGTAATTTGAGACAAAGCGAAAACAGTTTGCCTTCTAGCATCATTGATAATCATGCAACATATCAGATACCTGCTTCAAGTTCAGAATCCTTGGTTAGAGATGACTCATTTGCATATGCTAATGTAGACCTTGGTGTGAATCCTAGAACCCGGTCAAACTATGATGAGCCAATGAAAATGAGAAGTCGGACATCTAGTCTTGAAATACCGGTTTCTAGGATCACGTCAAGTGATAGTGCTAGTGTTGTTTCTTCGCATGCAGCTGTAGATGACCCTATGTATTTAGCCAGTAGTAAAGTGACATCATCCTATGCTTCAACATATGCTTACCAACCTTTAGATGCTTGTGATCCTCACGTAGATTCTACTGTTTCCTTTTCAGGTGCATCTTTAGCCAGGAGTGTGCTAGACAGTGATTATGGGATGTCTTCAAGATTCAGTAACTCAACTGCCACTTCGACAACATCCTACCTCCCGTCCTCTCTTACATCTGTTACAGCAAGCTCCACCTACACGACAGCACACCCTTCTACTTCTACAACCACGTCGTCCTACATGTCCTCCGTACCGCCCCCATCTTACTCAGCCTCCCTCCCCATGTCTAATTATAACCCTGCCTCCTCCTACTCTACAAAGTCAGCTGATATAAACACCAAACCAGCTGGATACAGTTATCATTCGAACAATTCCAGCTATGGAGATTTCTCCAAGTCGGATTCATTCCTTCCTGAACCAAAGAAACGTTTATTTGAGTCAAGTGACGATCTGGATCTGTCTCTAAGTCCCATTAAAGCCACAAAGAAAATGTAGTTGATATTCATAGTACTATATAATGCCAGTAATTTATTATTATGTATATATTATATTCATATCATGTAGACACAATTTGTTATTGTAGTTACACATGCTAGATCTCGTCTATAAAAAGTATGACTGTACAAGTACAAATTAAAGTATTGTATTACACATATTTTGAAACCACACATGCTAGTTGCAATATTTATAAAATCATAAATCAAATGTATAAAATGTTGATGCATGTTAAATTATTTTAACTATTAGTTTGTCAAAACATGAATTCCTTCTCCATTTTCTTTAGAGTAAAGGATGTAAAACATTTATCTACTGTTTGAATGTTTTTTATTTTATTTTGTTCTTTTTCCATACACATTGTCAAGTTCTTTTCATTTTTTTTCACTTTTCCTGAAAGCTTAACACAATTGACTTGTATTAGGTTTTTGAAGAAATATTGTTAGGAATGCAGTGATATTGATATGCTACTCTTTACATCACAAGGCCAAAATCTGGTACAAAACACTGAATTTTCTACGTACATAAATGATAATTCATTTTTGATTAATTATTTTGTTAATTTTCAATAAATGGATGACCTGGCCCCCATATATTATTAAAGATGTAACTAGTTTTGTAATATGCTTTTGAACGAAATGTTGTTTCTTGATATCATATGATTATAAAAAAAATGCTTACAACCAGAGATTTTGCTTATATAAGCAAAGATTGTACTCAAACCTGGGAAGTCATTTTAGAAATTTTGATAACCATTTTAATAGAAGATGCTGTAATACAATACATGTAATTTATGGTCCTGCAGTAATTTAAAGTAAATTTAAACAGATGTTTGGTAAGCTATAGCATATAGTACACTTGTTTCATCCAAACACTTTCTTCATAAATACACAGATACTCAAGAATTTGATATTTTGTACATGTAAATTCACATATATAAGATCTGTATAGTTACTACTTTCCAAAGAATCAAAGGTACCATAATAAAAATCATTTGCACCTATATCTAGACATAAAGTATAATATTTTTCAAAGACATGGAATAGCTGATAAGTCTTCACTTGATCCTAGGTTAACGTTGTTAACCCAAACACGAGACGTTCAGGAAAATGACATTAGTATTTAAACTATTACATGTGCAAAATATGTACCAGTGAATCAGTTATCAATATCTAGTAGACTTGCAGCTGTATTATAGCTTAAATGTTCTGACTTTAGCAAATTTCTTCCTCTTATGATTAAGTTCCTCATAATTATAAACTTTAATCCCACTATGCATCTATTAACTTCCTAGTTAATTATTCAGTATTACACATTATTTATCACGCTAATTTATGCTTTATATACCGCTAACAGTGTATAATCACACATGGTCTCTTAGCAAGCAGGATATCTGTGATATTTGTATATTGGTGCATTCACGGCATTCACATATCAGACTTAAATGTAACATTTTAATGGTTATTACCATACACAAATCATCAGATCAGACTCACAATGTGTATATGTGACATATTTAGTATAACCATGGCTGTTAATAGTTATTACCATACACTGTTCATCAGATCAGACTTACAATATGTAAATGTGACATATTTAGTATTATCGTGGTTGTTGAGGGTTATTACCATACACAAATCATTAGATCAGACTATCACTAACAATATGTAAATGTGACATATTTAGTATAACCATGGTTGTTAATGGTTATTACCATACACTATTCATTAGATCACCCCTTTGATATGTAAATGTGACATATTTAGTATTATCGTGGTTGTTGAGGGTTATCATTATCATACACAAATCATTAAATCATACATTGTAAGGTTCAAAGTATGTGTTTTTAAGAAAAATAAATCTCAAAGTGAAACCTGTACTTTATTATTATTAAATATATTCTGCACAATTTTTAGTTTTTTTTTTTAAGTTTTACTATATCAAATTATTTACCGGTATTTCTTGTGCAGAGGTTGAGAATATGTGATGTAAAATGTTACCTTCATGTGAGAGTGATTCGTACAGTGGAGTCTCTTTACAACGACCATGTTGTCATTGAATGTTTTGTCATGGGAAAGAATTTGCTGTTGTAATGAATCAAAATTGTAGTCATTTTGTTCCAAACCTATCTTTGTAATGAATTTGCTGTTATAATGAGTGTTGTTGTAAAAAGACTCCACTGTATTTACATGTAAATGGCTATCACGTGATGAAGTGTATGGACTAATGTATAATTATTTGGTGTCCTGTAAGGGCAGTGTTTATTGTGTAAATTTATTTGTTAGTCTGGGATCAATCAACCATACACAAAATACTACTTTAAAAAAAAAACATTGTGCATATTAAATATTTTAGGACTTAAAAAAATAGAAATTGAACTCATGGAGTAGCATGATCTATATTGGATAATATTTGGTATAAATATAATCAAGTGTGCAGAAATAAATTTCTTGTAGATTTTATTCTGTGATCTATTTTTGATTTAGACCTGTGCTTTTCATAGTCAAGACAAAGAATAAGTACTGCACTGTACTAAGTGATATAAGGAAGAAAAGTTGACACTATTTATTTTAATTTATCGGTGTTCATTCACACACACAGGTAACCTGTTGGTACAGGTATTGACTGTTTGTTCTGTTTAATATATTGGTTTTAAACCACAACAGTTACCTCCAATCCAAAGTAAGGTGGTTATACTAAATACAAGGTAGTATATGTTAACAGTCTAAATTGTCTATCAGTTTGCTCCTGTCCTTGTTTTGTCATATGTAGTACCAAGTACAGCAACAATTCGAGGAAAGTATAAATATGTTAATGTCAGAAATCGTAATGACGGTATACGACACACATATTTTAATGTCTAAAACTACAACATTCAAATGCTTTTAAATTTAAAATTTGAATTACTTTATTCATTCTTGGGAATGTCTTAACAGTAATTTAGAAGTTGATAACTCAATATTATATAAACAGGTACACTTGTCCTGTAAATGTGTAAAAATTGCATTAATGGTTGAGAGCAATTTATGTAAAAGCTTCAAAATTTATTGTTTTATTTCCAACACTTAAATTTAAGATTGTTTATATCAGTTTTATCATAAGTAGAATTCAAAGTCACAACCAGGGGATGGTGATATGTATTATTTCATAGACAAAAATTCACATGAAGTTTTTTATCACCCAAGGAAAAGTGCAAATCAGAAAGAAAATTTTAGAAAACACAAAATTGAAAACCATCACATTAATTTTGAGCGCTTAACATATAAGAAAACGAATTTTTTTCATTAATTAAAAGTTATCATTTTTAATTTTGAACTGTTGTACTCGAGGTTAATCAGTACTAGTTGCATCTTTGTAAGATAAGCATGTTATTCATTTGTCGCTTCTATAGTATAATGTATAAGGTTTTTTACCATTCTGTCAAATGATAAAAAATTCAAGAATCTTCCACTTAAAGGTGAAATCAAAATGATGGTTTGAAGTGTTTTAATTGCACTGTGGTGCAGAACACATTAAACTAATAAATGCTTTCAAAATGATTTGTACAGCTAGTTTCTCTTTTTCTAAGATTTATCTCCCTTTCATTGGCATATAGATATTAGATTATGCCTAAAACATCATAGTGTGGAAGAATTATGACTCAACTCAGACAAAAAGCCATTTTGGAACTTACATTACTTTGATTTATGTTACTCAATTGTCTCAGAAGTGTTACTTTGTAAATAGTTTGATTGAAAAATGTATTTAATTTTGTTTTTGGTTGACATTCCAAGAATTGATGACATTTGTATAATAAGCATATTAATTTTTTTTTAAAAACATGCATAAGAAAAGTTGTTGAATCTGTGCATGTTATTAGTAAGTCATAGTTTATTTATTGAATATACTAGCAACATGATTATGTCTTAATATTATTTGATCACAATAGTGGATGTCTTATCAAGCTTGTATGAAGCAAGCTGTCACATTGATGTCAATTGTATTGTATTAGAATGTAATTATTGATCACATTTATTGATATTTATATTGGTGCTAGACATTTCACTCTAAGTATTAAGTCTACAAACATTTGATAGCTAATTTGTGTATATATCTGTATATGTTTTCTGTATAAAATCATATTTATAATGTCACAGAACACTTAATATTTAGTATATAATACTGGGAATGTTTCAAGATCATTCATCCAAATGTTTTAACCATTTTACATTTTTTAGATATTGTCTTCGATATTGACATGCATTGTAATTAAAACACAAGTTACACTCACTCAAACTTCTGTAATATTAGATTTCTTTGAAAAACTACTCCTATTTGAAATCATGATATTTTAATCATTCATATACAAAACATGCTTTTGTTATTATGGTATCAATACATACTCTTGCTCTCATTGTTTGTATCCATTTAGTATTGACAGTTACAGTCATAATTATATATATGAATTATCATGTAATGTAAATCAGAGTTTTATCTAGTAGTAAATTTCTATATACCGGTATGTCTTGAGAAATAAGGATTAACAGTTGGGCGGGGCCTAAAGGGGTAAATTTGATAGTTTACTTTTAAATGACATCTCCTCTGAAACTTTTGGGCAGATACGATATCAACCAAATTTGGCAGGAAGCATACTTAGAGAAAGAGGATTCAAGACTGTACAAATGAAGTCCTTGACCCCCCAGGGGACAATTGGGCGGCGTCAAAAGGGGTAAATTTGACAGTACGTCTTTAAATGACTTCTCTGAAACTACTGGTCAAATTTCAACCAGATGGACATTAATTATAAGGCCTCATGGGCCTCTTGTTTCTTTAATGAATTTTCTTACACGAGGCATATATATTAAATTATTAAGCAGTGTGCAATGCATTTATGTTAAAAAAATATTTCTTTTTATAAAAAATAAACTTTTTTGGCCCCAAACCCTCAATATAACACACCTTCTGAATTGAAAAAACAAAGTCAATGACCCCCTATTTTTTACACTTATTAAACATCTGCTGATATTGGGAAAAATTTGTTATAAGTTTCATAAAAATCTAATATATACTTTTTAAATGATTGCTGACCTGGGAGCCTCCTTAACATTTTCATTCATTTGTTTGTTTAAAATTTACCAAACAATCTCTTATCATGATAAAGAATTTTGGGTTTGATTTTATGTTCCTGAAAATAATAAGTATTCCAGCCACACATTTTCTCTCTTTTCTTTTATGGACATGTTCATTTCTATGGACGACGTAACCACAGCTGGAAGGACTGAGCTTTTGGAGAGCTATTCTGATGTACGGGTAAAAACTTCATACAGCTTTTAGTTTCTGTGTTATGTAGCTTCTGTTAATCATCTGATCTATTAATGTACATTTTCTGGCTATGAATATGTAAATTGAATCTTTTTTGTGACATAAATTTTAACATGTAACGTAAAAATAATGTTTATGTAATATATAATTTTATGTAAGCTTATTTACCTTTTCTATTAAAAAAAAATAAGGTTATGTTTGTTCATATCTGGTGCATCGCAAGGGTATATTATGGAGACATACTATGTTATTTGTATTTTCTAGCTATAGTATAATATGCCAGTAACAACCTGAACAATTGTATATATGGAAAGCACAGAACATCCATTTTATAGTGACATATTCTGTTTATAAATCAGACTGGATTAATTCCAAGTACATGTATATAGTTACTCAAAACAATCTGCTTTTGATTTAATTCAATTTGCATTTATTTGGTTAATCAATTTCAAGAAATAAATGGGGGGGAAATCTTTAAAGTTATATAAATAACTTTTCTGTGCGATCGAAAAGTCTTTTACTTTAAACTCAAGGTTACAGTACATATCGAGAGAAAAAAATGTAGCTTTAATATCTGTGTTGAAATAAATCTTTAACCCTGAAAAGTAGCATATAATGTTATGGAGATGTGATTATCTTTATTACTGATGATACTCTCATGATCACTGATGCTGACACTTATTTTATGATGAAGCATTGACAAATATTGATGTCACATTATTGAATAGTTCTTTGTGTTGTAATGAACTTTAACGTGTCATGCTGTGTGTCGTTTTACCTAAACCAAGGTAATTATACTATGCAATGATTATTGATTTTTATAGTGAGCTGTATTCATTTATGGTAAAGAATTCAACATAGACTACTTTGGTTTTTAGATATTTCTATTGAGATCATAGAATACATTAGTTTTTAGATATTTCTATGAGATCAAAGGTTGGTCTAGATTTTTGAAGTGTGTTTGATAATCAATTTCAGCAATGGTTTGTTTAGAGAGCAAACCATTTCAACTTCAAAGTAAACATTTTCCGTCCATGCTATAGTGTAATTGTTTATCCCTGATTCAGGCGTTAAACACCCTTTATCATTCAGTCACTACATAGATGAAACTACTCGCTAGCTATTATCAAGAAATCAGGCTAATGTCTCAACATCTGTGTGACACTATGGTTTATAGGTTTAAGTAGTTCAATGTTTAATGGTAAGGACATTTATTTATACATTTGAGTGTACATTTTATGGTCATAATTGCTGTTTGATTCAAATAAATTGATATGACACTTTGATAACTTCTGCCTTTTGACATTGGTAACACACAGCATCGGTGTCGTAAGCATCAATTTAGATATCATCTTGATGCTCAGCTCTGATATGACCAAATGTCAATTGTTAAACATCCAGATATCATCATTATGCACATTTTAATAAGAATTAATGTCGTTTTGTCACTGACTATAAAATTTAGACAGTAACATAAGTGTGTGTGTTATTGCTGCAACATTCCACCAGATGTTATATTGTTTTATGTACATATTGTTGTTATCAGACCTAGTATAGAGGAACACCTGTTATATGTAGGTTCTTCTCTAAACATACTGGAGTTCATTAGTCATATTTAAGTCTGTAGTTTTGAAAGTTTACAATTTACATATTATTTGTACAAGTAGTAACTAGATCTTTGCAAGTTATTTTATTTATTTTATTTATATTGAAAATTAGATTTGTCCATGTTTATCTTATCTGAATAGTGAAGATTGGTGAGTTTGGGTTTTAATCTATCTTTGCCCTTGCCATTCTTTGTTTCCCTAAATTTTCCTATGTCCCTTTAGCTATAAAAGTCCATTTTAAACACGAAATTGTCTCTATTCTGAGTAACAATTTGAAGAGTAACGAAATTTTATCCTAGCAATTTTCTCAAATTTGAAGGACTAACCATTTATGATAATTTTTATATTATGCAAACTTGTTAATTAGAAATCTTTTATCCTTTACTTTTAATGTTGTTTTATTTAAGAAGGTTTTACAATTCATACTAAATGGCTAATTTCTTTTTCAATCTAAATTTTTAGATTATTGAAGTAAAATATTCTCTTTGAAAATAATCCAAAATAAATATTTAAAATGTTTTTATACACGTGGTTTAAATCTAAACTTCATTCTTATTTTTTGGATGTACATTGTATGTCCTGTTTTTATGAATTGTGAAACTTTTGAAAGTTGTGTCTTTTTTGTACTCTGAGCTTGTTGTTTTTATAATTAACTTGCAGATTAACTTGTGTCAGATTGTTTGTAAGAAGATGAGGTCAAATCATCAAGATCAAACACTTAAAAGTCAAAATAAATATTGTGATATTAGTCCATGTTGAGAACAATGTAATTCTTCCAAGCGTTTAAAGAGCATGAATCTATGATGCTTTCTAAATGAATTCACTGACTTTAAAAGAGAAACGTTTTATGCACTGTATACATATGTATGGAAAATTATATTTTCAACTAATTGAGGTAATGTTTATTTTAACTTTTTATTTCTATTTCATGTAGTAAAACATCAAGATTGTACTTTTATCAAAAACTATATTGTTTTATAATTAAAAGGTACCCCATGAGTCAATGTAAAAGCTTGATCTAACTTTTCTTCTTCCTCAAGTTTCACAGCTCAGGAAAAAAATAAAATTTTAAAGATCGTTTGTTGGTCCATCATTGACATTTACATTAAAGTAATATTGAAAGTGGATTTATATCTTGTTGTATTTATGTCTACATGCCAAAGTTTTAGTTCACCTGGACAAAGTCCAAGTGGTTCTTTCTTATACTAATCTGTTCATTTCGTCATCATCTTCTGTCCAGCAGTCGTTAACTTTTCACATCTAAAAGACCACTGGGTCAATTTTGACAAAACCTGCTGTAGATGTTCTTCCTGATTTCCCTTTCCAGATATGCCCGCCATGGTTTATTATTGGCTGATACAAGTTTGACTTCTTGTCAAGAACCGTTGGTCAGATTTTTACCAAACGTGATATAGATGTTCCGTGCATGGTCCCCTTTGAGATTTGGGACCGACATTTCGAATTCCATCCAATATGGCCGTCATGGCATCTGGTGGACTGAGACATTTTTGAATTCTTGGAACCGTTGATCAGATTTTTAGGAAACTGCTGAACACTATCCAATATGGTTGCCTTTGCTTCTAATTTAATTATACCTTTTTGACTTTCTGTTTGTCAGATTTTATTGAACGAAACTTGATTTAGATGTTCCTTGCATCGTCCCCTTTTAGTCAGAGTTTCCTGACTTTCTGCCTGCTTTTATTAATTTATATGTGGCTTGCGCCTTTGTGAAAGTGGATATTTTGCGACCCAACTCGTTGGCGCGCAAAATGGGGGTCGTCCTTCATTTGTTTTCGACCTGTTAAATTATTTCTTCTGCAGTTTATTCCCGCAAAAGCCATATATAAAAGCGGGCAGAAAGTCGTAGGAAACTCGGATTATATAACCTTCGGCTATAGCTAGTCCGTCAGATGTGCCAATAAGGAGTCGCCAGAAATTGTTACATGACTATTTCAATTTTTTTCTTTAAACAGCCAATGAAGGGGTCTGAGGCTTATCACTTGTATATGTGGCAACGATTGGGGCTTGGATAGAAAAAAAATAAGTAACCATTTCTATGGTCAGCTTTCAATATAATATATATTAGCATATTTGTGTTTAGACAGTTTTCAAGCACCTGTTAAGCTGGGCGTGTTTCGACTTTACCTCCATTTCTGTATTCGTTAGTATACGTACTATGAGTTGACCTATTGTTTACCTTACCCTAATTTCATCCTTCGGTGAATATTATTGTAGGTTTATCTTTAAATAAATGCCTCGGCCCATATTTAGCACTTTGCCTTTGTCTATATTCATTTTTCACTACAGTTTGACTTGCTTTTGATGTGACCACGGCCTAATTCCATGTATGAATGACTAAGTTTGAGATTTTGCATATTCATGTAGGTCAGTTTTCAACTCTTTGGAAAAGAATCTTTTGACTTGAGACTATCAGCTTTGGGCTGCACCGATACAATAAATTGCCATTCTATGCATTTCACCTTTAGTATACAAGACAGTAAGTATTTAAGGATTGAGATGTTCATGCCTCATCTTGATCATCATTGGAACTAGACGGACTAATTCAATTAAGTACTTCGTATTTGGCTAACATATTTTGTCTCCATTAGAACTCTAGATTAATTTATTATACTCTTTTGACACACGATTTCATGTTTCGGTGATTTGTGTAAAGTTTTTGAATATGCATCTGTTTATAAGTAACCATCACTCTTGGTGCAAAACTCCTGCACTTAAAGAGGTATCAACCATGCCACAACCCAAAAGTCTTTGTTTTTTGAAACATTGGTCAAAAGTTGATTAACCATAGATTCTTGACATGTTTATCCTTCTTATAACTGAGTCACAATGTTTCGGATGTTGTACAGTCATCCTAATATTATATGTACTTTCCCACGGAGTTACGTATTATGTAAAGAAATACTTATAAAACAAATCTTACAAACGGATGGATAAACAACCACATACCATACTTTGGTATAACGTGTTAATAAGTAGCCATAGGAGCAGCGAAAGCGTTCTTTTTTAAATAGCTTTTTAATTAACTCCGCCAGTTAAATACTACGAAAAATGTATCCGCTGTATATAAATGTTAGTTTACGTGTGAATAACATTTATATAACGATATTTTACACGTCATTTTTATAAACATGTTATGAAAATATAACGAAGAAATATGACAGAATAAGAACGGATACCATTTAAGAAATATCGATTTCTTATTCAAGTCAATTCGTGTATTTGCTATACCCTGTCCTATATTTATTTAGTTTCTTTCGTTTGTTTATTAAATTGTAACTGCAAACCATTCACTATGATACATATTCTGACACAAAGACGACCAGAACTTGTACTAACGTTTAAATGTTGATTTATAGAAAAGAACGTCAACGATAGCTAATTGTTAACTTAAGAAAGGTGGCGCAAACTGTCACACCAATTGACCATATGTTTTCCACGCGATAGTTGTGTTAAGTTAAGAAGGTGAACAAATCAAGACATTTTCGCGATACCATTTACGCTGATATCGCTGAAAAGCAAATCCTATTTTAAACGACTGGGTACTAATAAAAGGGTAGACTGACGAAAACGGGAGTAAATAGTTATAACATTGCACGAAGTACCTATCATATAAGGTTTTTCTTGTTATTATGCCCACAAAGTGGTAGAGCGGAGCTATAGATCTTTAGCCTGTTTTTTTTATGGTTTGCCTAATAGTATGTATAATATATTTCTGATCTGAACGTGTTTGTAAAGAAAAAAGGTCTGATAAATTTGATTAAAAAAACAAAATATAAAGTGAAGTTTGTTAAGTTAAATTAAAAGTTATTTTTGCATGTAACTCCCGAATGATATTAGTAATCATTTAAAGGTATACTTAGGGCATAGCCCTACTGACTTTTAGTCCATCTTGACACTGAGAAGGTCCAATAAAGACTTTTCTCATACAAACCCTTCCGTCGTCGTCGGTGTCGTTGTTAACTTTTCACATTTTCCACTTCTTCTCCAAAACTACTGGGCCAATGTCATCCAAACTTAATCAAAAGTATCCCCAGTCGTAGGGGATTCATATGTGTTCAAATGAAGGGGATCGTCCCCGATTGGACTAGGAAGTCAATAGGGGAACATTTGGCAACATTTCAAAAATTTCTAATAAACTAGAAGGCATAGAGCTTAATGATAGGTATTTAGTAATTTTTTGACATAATGAACCAAGTTTGTTCAAGGCGTAATTCTGAGGTCATAAGGTTACGTGTTTTGGGGTCAAATTTCAACACTATAGCAATTTTTTTTTAACTATTCACATTTTCGACTTCTTGTTCAAACCCACCCGACCAATTTCTTCCAAACGTGGTAGAAGGCATCTTGTGGGAAGGGGGTTCAGATGTATTCCATTGATTGGGCTCGGCCCCCAGGGGATAACACATTTCGGGCTAAACGGGTAAATTTGACAAAAATTCAAAAATCTTCTTCGTATAAACTAGATGGTCTAGAGCTTAATGCTTTGTTATATAGTAACTTCAGGGCATTGACTTCACTTGATTCGCATAAATCCATTTGTTGGTGATTCGGTACCGCATTTACTTCATTTGACCTATATAAACCCACGCGACGCCAGTAAAACTCACAGACAAACAGCTGCAAATCGTAAAAAAAACCAGTTGAGTTATCACTTTTCTAATTCAATACACACAATTTTACCGCGAAATCCAGCTTCTTTGTGGATGTGTGTCAAGTGACGTCAATGCTAGACCGAATCGTCAACAATTAAGTGCAGAGTTATATTCGCCAATATATGTATATGTATATTCATTACAATGAAGGTAAAACATTTAACATTCACGCATATGTCAGTATTGTATTTAACTGGTTTGAAATTTGACATTTTATATAAAACAAAGAAATTAGAACTTGATACCGATCTCACTCGTAACAGTTTAAACACTATGGTGTTTTCAGTCGAGCCCAGTGTAACGACGGTACTGTAGCTTCAATTTCAATCTATTTTCAATCTATCAATGCACATTTTATTTATGCCCCGGTCTCTCGATCAAATCTATTGCACCCGGAAGATATGAGTCTCCCTCCTGGTTGGTCTGGGAACCAGACTACCTCCTTGTGCATTGCGTCATCACTCCACGTGTGATTGAACGTGTCAGACATTCTGTTGACCAAAATACATGACGTAGGCATGTGCATACGACGCTCTGGTGATTCGGTTACCAGCAGTAAATTGCATATTTTACTACCCCAAGTTATGACGTTATAACCAATCAAATCCGGCGTTACAAATAGAATGAATTAGAATTAGCATTTTATCTATAAAATATGTTTGCTAAGACAACCGAACATTTTTCCTCTTTTCAATTTTATCGACGACCCCTAGTATTCAGCAAGTTTCTTTAACATTTGGTTATAAGTTTTCCAGCTTTCAATATAAAAGTAAAATATATATTGACTCTGAACTTCCAAATGTAACGTCTTCTTGAAATGATGCACTTTTTGTCGGTGAAAAAGATCAAACTCCAATAAGCGAATCTTAATTCAAATGAAAAATCGAAATATTGTTAAAGACTATATAGCTTTGAGGAAACGAATATTATTATAATAGATTATTGTAAATTTGATAAGGGACATTTCACCGTAATTTCACCTCGAAACCATTGCCATCGGAGAATCATACCATCGCACCATCACCATCGTGTCACCGCCATCCTTGGCGAAAGTACCGTACGACGGCGGCATCACACCATCTCTATGTTGGCGATATTACCATTATCATTGATGGTACCATCACACAATCGCTATCGTGCCATCCTACTATATCGCCATCGTATCATTGCCGTCGTATGTACAATCGTGTTATTGCTTCACAAGAACGGAAAAGGACATTGACATCAAATCGGCACATATAAATCCCTTGCACCTTGTAGTAGGTTCAAAATAGAAATCGATTACTTGACAAAAAATGTGACTGCCAGGAGGTAATCTTGAAGTTGATATATTTCTTATCTCTTTATTCGTGTTTTTTTTTAATCACTACTGCATTGCACAGAGCCATAAATACATTTGGTATTGTCTTATGTGCCTTAAATCTATTACTTTGCGAAACAATTTTCTGAGATGATAGTCCTGAGGCCTTTTTGAAAATCTTGTAATAGTTGATATATCTGATAATTGGAACATAAAAACTACAACGACTTTTAATATTAATGTTTCTTACGGAAAAAGAATTGTTCTCTTTATCAAAATTGTGACCGTTAGTTTTCCAAGATTGCTTCCATGGCGACAATCTTGAAAATGTTGCTAAAACAACGCTACTCCTAATAAACGGAAGTGTTAATATTGACATATAAAGAAATAGACAAGATAACGGCATATAACTACATCGGGAATCAAAAATGATGTATGTCAAAAATATTTTTCGCATAATTTCCAAAAGGGTAGTAACGTCAGCCATTTTGTAATTATTGTTATACTGCATTTTCTAAATTTTCATATTCTGTTTAAATTTTTCCTATTCTTATATTTAAAAAGCAGGATTCGATTTTCATGATTCACATATAAAAGAATTGTTCTAATATATCCCACGCAGCACCACGTGTTCTATCATTATTCTAATGGACAATAATGACCGTAGCCTGCGGGGGAGGTGGCAATTTCCCCGCAGAAATTTTGCAATTTTTCTATTGTTTAAGAAAAGAATTCTTGTGAAATAGGCTTATATGTGTATGCGACAGGAAACAAGTCTTGTACTCCCCCACCGGTATTACCCAACGCTGAGGCCATGACAATAGTACTTTATCGTTAGCAATTATGTCACTGGCTGATGTAATTCTATCGGATTTTATGATCTTCGTATTTTTTTTCTTTATTACCGAATTAAATCTTATCTATATTTGTATTGGATGTAATTCTATATTTATCTGTGATTTAATACGTTTGATTAAGTAATCCTGGTTCCTTGCAACGCCTTTTTCGAAAACACAAAATCTTATCTTGGAATTTTCCTTTCTCTTGGGGATTTCACATTTGGGTTATCTAGCACAATGGTTAATAGATGGACGTTTTCCAATCCTGACACACAATGTATACAGTAATATATTTTCTTTATATTTTATATCATTTAGCTTTAGTCGAAATGACAAAAATTGGGTAGATTAGAAATTGGTTTGTATAGATACACATTTAAGAACGTCATACTCTGTAAAGCACTCATCTCCTTGGCAAACATTAGGTTAACTTGAGATTTGTCCAAATAGATACTGTTTTCCCAAGATTAGCCAATCTAGGTTTAGCATCAACAGGACTCGAAACACCATGGGTATTTTGTCTGATTGCAAGGTGTCAACGCTTTTGTCATGTTCCTAACAAGAATTTATTTAATTAATTTAAGACCAATTTACGAGAAGTAATTCAACACCTTTAATACACCATGAAATACAACAACACACATTTTACGGCCACGGATATTCTATATGAGGCTCACCGCTTGTGTCATGGTTCAAGTATCTTATTATTGATAGAATGGTACTACATTTCGTTCTTAAAGGAGCTTTAGTCGAAATGACATGATCTTTTTTTTTCAAAAATTGGGTAGATTAGAAATTGCTTTGTATAGATACACATTGAAGAACGTCATACTCTGTAAAGCACCCATCTCCATGGCAAACATGAGGTCAACTTGAGATTTGTTCAAATAGATACTGTTTTCCCTATTAGACAATTAAGTATACCTGTTTTTTTTGTATGTTTCACATTACACGTACATGTACCACTCGTCGCAACTTCGGTCTTTTCTGTGTACTTCGGGTACTTTATCTTTGAATAAGAGTAACGGATTCACCTGAGAGTTGCCAATGGATACATGTACATGTGAATTTGTGAGGCATCGCGGCGGGTGGCACATGTGCAGTAGGAAACGCTTACCATACTGCGAACACCTGGTTTCGCTTTTAGTTTTTTAATAGAAGTTCGTGATGTTTTTATTTTTAGTTAAAAAATGTATATTTGGTTCATTTTTTCTGTGCGCGCCCAACTGTTTCTTATTGTTTGCCAATGTCAATGGACTAACGGCCTAGAATATAATCTTGGTTTTTTGATTTATTATTTCTTTTTTTTTATTTTTGTATATTAGGAAACTGCTATTATGACATCACAATTAACATGTGTTATACTGACGTCACAATAGCAATGCCGTCACGATTAAAATGTGTTTATTATGACGTCACAGTTACAATGACGTCACAAACAAAAATGAAATGACATCATAAACAAAAATTGAAGTAAGTCACAGTTAACAAATTACGTTTTTTGCTAAACACATTACTAACGCCATCAATAAAATGATCATGCACTTAACAGAAAATGAAGCAGATGAAAAATGAAATTTAACGTTTATTTCTTTTTTATAATGAACAAGGTTTTGTCAAATACATGGTATTTTATCTTTTTAATTAATTTGAACTCGTGTAAGATCCTTTCATAAATTATACTTTACCCAATATGTTTTTGTCATATGAAATATGATGATATTTAAATTTTACAGCTTAAAACCATAAATAGGGCTGGGTCCTCTCACCCATTTGGTTGGTTTGACGTATATTTTAATGCCCAAACTAAAACAGTCTCATTTGGCTGATTAATTCTTGTGGTGACTTTTTGATGAAGCTTTTGTTTGTTTGTCAATAGCGTTTGTTCTTTTGATCCTGTTTCTTCTTGTTTTATATCAATGTATAAAAGTATTGATATGTTTTAGAAGAAAAATAATGTCATAATTTAACACATATACAATTAACTGCTTCTCTTTAGTTTGTATGTATTCAGCATCTATTGACACATATCGATTTAAGTTTCCTCTAACTCGTCTGCTGGGAAGTGAAATAGCATTGAATACTTCAATATCCACATTATTCTAGATACAGAGTCTTTATCGCTAGTTAGAACACTACGTAAATGGTAATTAAACATGCCTTAATATGGAGATTTAACGATGTTTCCTCTGTTTAAAATGTAACCACATTTTATTTAATGTACATGTTTTGACAAAAATATGAATATACAAGACGTCAAAACATGGGAAAATTGTCTACCAAACACTGACAGCAAAAAACATTGATTGGCTATAAGTACATCAATCAATATATCTGTCATCTATGACCGCTGCACGTTTCGTTAAACTCGTATAACGTGGTCTAGTGCACGTCTGTGAATTGACGAGCCGAAAAATCAAAAGAGTATTGAATAAAAGTAAAAAAAAAAAAAAAAAATCAACAACAACAACAACAACAACAACAACAACAACAATATGATCAAATTCGCTAGAGCTAGTGTTTAAACCTATGATAAAAGAAAATAGAATATAAATGGTAAAAAAGGTTTCGGCTGTGTCCTTAATTTTTCAGTGAAGCGCTCTAAATCGAAAACTTGTACAAATACAGGTCGAGCTCAACAATACAAGCACCTGTTCCGTCCAGATCAGTGCATTTACACTGTAAAGTGTAAATCGTGTACAGATTATAGATATTTAAACTAAAATGGATAAAAACGTATCAATGCAATATTTTCTGTCTTCTTGCTTATTTCTTCACAGTTCATTTTTAATGTGCATGCTTGTTCAATTGTACAACCTTTTTCAGTTTAATGTATTGATGTATCAAAGAGCTACAAACAGCTTCTTGACTCAAAATGTATGCGTAATATGTTTTTGTTCATACGTGGTTA
Organism: Pododesmus macrochisma; assembly: GCA_032359645.1. Taxonomy (NCBI): domain Eukaryota; kingdom Metazoa; phylum Mollusca; class Bivalvia; order Pectinida; family Anomiidae; genus Pododesmus; species Pododesmus macrochisma. The sequence goes on along the minus strand of JAUMGZ010047711.1, from coordinate 11,220 downwards.
AACTGAAATAAGAAGACAAACCGGTTTATTTGTTTAAATAGGGCTTAACGTCACGTCCAGAATCTATTACCGATATTGTGACAAAAGACCAAAGGAGAAAACCAAAAGATAGGACAGGAAGAGAAGCGGTGACAGGAACAGGAAACGAAATGAATAGAGATAGTTCAGAAAGAAGGATGAACCCATGCAACGGCGTTTCTGCCTACTCTTCTATCGAACTTTATCGTGCCAGGGGTTAAAAATGCTGTGTTAACTTTGTACATTGACGTTTGATTAAAATGACTGTACCTGGGCATGGCCAAATCAATTACTCAGGGATAGGGTTGACGCAATTGTGTAATAGATTCATCAATTCAGTTATTAATGAGAGATTTGAATCTTTAAATAAATAAAAAAACTGTTCTCGACACAAAATCGAAAAAGAGTCAGCCATTCAGAAGCCTTTGCAGTCATACTGAGTGAAGATCGGTTATTTCGGACACAACTCTTAGAGATTACCGCACCATGTTTTATGAAAATGTGGTCAACACAAGAATTCAAGAAAAAGTCTTAACCAATCAGAAGCATTGGTGGCCGTTTGGTGGACTCTTTAAAAGTCCTATAAACATGTAATTTGGAATTACGATTATGTAAGGGAATGAACATAATGTTTTGTGATATCTGACCAGAAAATCCAGACGAGAAGCCGAAAAGGTCTCAGTCATCAAGAGGACATATGCAAAGCGGCCATGTTAGATGGAATTTGGCAATGTCATAACAAATCGGACGGGGGACTTTTGCAAGCCAACTTGTGTATAAGTTCGTGAAAATATGGCCTTTCGTTTCTGGAAAAGAAGTCAAATAAGGTTTAGACAGTCAGAAGTCCTGACGACCATAATGAATAGATTTCGTCTGGCAGGAGATAATTGGAGAAACATCATCAGCATTGTTTGTCAAAAAGCCAAAGAAGATTTTGTGAATTTGAAATAGTAAACGTAAACGACGGACGGAAAACAGATTAGTATAGCAAAACACGTGTTAGAAAATTGAATTGGATTTTAAAATGCACTGCATTATATTACAAAAAACGCATGACTGTTTGTATTTCATATTAAGATACAGTCAAAGCTGTCTAAAAAGATAACTCAAGAGACGAGAAAAAGTCGGTCTTTATATGGAGGTGGTCTTCATATATAAGTAAAAATTAGTGTAATTAAACTTCAAGGGACCTGATTTTAGTGATCTTTATGCACTTATGGTCTCTTTATGGAGGTGGGCGCTAAAGGAGGTGGAACTGTATACCTATTGATGTTTTATTAAGGTCATATGAACGAACACCTGTCTCTTTGGTATTTCACGAGGTTGAGATTACCGTTAACACCTGTGTCATATTTAACATATATTAAGTGTTGGTGTTTCTTTGATAATATGGTGTTTGACTTCAAATTAACACCGTGTTTATAGTGAGTAAGACTTGATCACGTAGCACAGACTTGATCACGTAGCACCGACAGTTTAGAGAGTTCAACAGTGTTTTCTAAGATCCTCTTAATACTGCGTCATGGATCTCGTTACCTTGTGTCTTATTCCAAAGCTACGGTCTACTGATAATCGTGGTTCATGTTTGTTTGTTTGTTTTATTGGGGTTTAACGTCCCTTTAACTCATGTCTTATCGAGATAGTGTCTGCTTGTGACGGTGTGCAGTGATGGTTTAGGATGAATTAAGAAGATTACCTTATTTAAACGTCTAAGGTTTGACGCTGCCGGGATTTGGACCTTCGCCCACCGGATAATCGCAGTTCCCGTCCAAGCATGAGGAAGTAAGGAGACTGCTCTGTAGGGTCCTGTTTAGTGCAGTTCTATGCGTGAACAATAATGTTATAAGTGTTTCTTCCAATTTTCTATTTTTCTTATTGAAGACTTGTAAGCATCCAAAGTAATGTCTTGTTGCATTGTTCTCACAGTCCACTTCCAAATGAATGATAAGGCGTTGTGTTAGAATTGTCAATGCCGGTAACTTTCAAAAATCGTTTAGAAAGTGGCTTTCAAAATTAAGACCGTGATCTCTGATAATATAATTTGGAAACTCATAATTTATGACGAAATTGTTTACGAATGGTCGGCTACGGTCTACGGTAGGAACCGCAACGGCATAACGCGTAAAATAGTCGGTCAAACAAAAATGTGACCAGATATACCATCCCTGGTGGCTTGCTTGTAGAGACAGATTGCTGACAATAATGCAAAATTGCAAACTGAAAGAAGGTCAACAATGAATAGGTATTGCTCTTGATTCAGTATGATTCTAAGTCCATTCAACAAAGCAACGATATGTACTTCGAAAGTTATTTGGTCGCCCTATCTTTACCGCTCTATTTTTATTGTAATGTTGCAATTTCTATTCCTCTCCTGTTGATGGTTTTTCTCCTTGCTCTTTCGTCACTATAACAGTGACATATTCTAATGGTGACACATGCTTCTTTTTAAACATTCGAAAAGGTTGCCATACACTGGTATGCCACGGAGGCATCGCGGCGAGTGACACATGTGTAGCAGGAAATGCTCATCATATCGCGAGCACCTGTTTTCACTTTTAGTTTTTTATTAGAAGTTCGTGATGTTTCCTTTTTTAGTTAATATATGTATATTTGGTTATTTTTTCTCTGTGAGTCCTCCGTTTTCCTTTTGTTTGCCCATGTCCATGGACATACGACTTTAGAATATCGTCTTTGTTTTTCGAATTTACTACTTAAGAGTCTCGAAATCCTGGAATCGGTGGTGATGCGAGTCCACTTTTAAGTTCATGGAATTGCTTTATCTTTTTCTACACACCAATTCCACTGTTATAGTTGTGGTTTTATTACTGGTCTTTCTACTCTTTTTTCTTTGGTGCAAGCATTAAAATAATCAAATGCCTCGCTACCGTTAAAAATCGTTAACGAAGCGTCGATATTGACCGACAAATCTTAGTAATCCACGATCGTCATCTGGGTTGGAGGCTTCTCTAATTTAACTTTTTTCTGACTTTGTCAGGATCCGGTTCAAAGCCATCTTCTGAGACTACATAGCCAACATATAGGTCACGGCGCATGACGGTTAATCATTTCCGAGATGAAAGTTAAAAACCAATGTCCTAGATAAGCTGGAATACCTGTTACAGTCCTCATATGTAAGGGTGAATATAATTATGTCATCCAGGTAAATGAAGCAACTTCCATGAGGCATTGATATGTTGCTGTAAAATTTGGCAAACCGAAAGGCATACACTTGCATATTTAAAACAAAATTCCAATGGGTCCAACGGTGAAAGGTGTTCGTTCCTTGTGTTGTCTCTACGACTCAACTTGATGACAACCTGATTTCTTATCAATAACTGCGAAGTAATTATTGCCCGCTAAGGAATCCGTTATCTCTTTTATTCAAGGTAAAATACGTGAACATATTGTGTACGTCAAAGATAACACTACATGTTCGTATACACATATAGTAACTGTAACCTACAGTTTTCGCTTCCATATATCTTTGCATAGATATAGGCGTGTACAAACATTCATTTAGTTAATCAAGGATTGCTTTCTGTTTAGGACATACGTTTTCAAGTTAAATAATTGAAAGTGTTAAATTTAACATCTTGGTTGATTACTTTTACAACTGATAAACATATAACAATATATAAGCAATACAATACTGACACTGGCACTGTTAAGTGAACGTCTTCAATCTTGTAATTGATTCAAAAAGAAATGTACCGATAGTTTGTAATTTTACAGAACAGAAACTTACATTTTTTCAACTTTCTCATCACGGGGACACGGATCGATCACCCTGGATTGATATATGTTGTAGCTTCTTAAAGAACCTCTCACTGAGAGTAGAAGGGGCATGGCATGTACCAGAGAGAGGCTTTAAATGTAGAAGCAACACAAATCAAGCAAGAACCATTTAGAGATTTGTTTACGCATGTACCTATGTTTTTAACGTGAAGAACAATGGTAAAACATATTTCAGCCTTTTCAGAAATTCAATTTCTCTCCGTCCGGCTGTCTGTCTTTGATTATATAATAAATATTATGTGTTATAATATGTAGAATTGGGTCACGGTTTTTTATTCATTGTTGCATTATCTTTACCACTCTACTTTCATGATAATGTTGCTACTTCTATTCTTATCTTGTTAATGGTTTTTCTCCTTTGCTCTTTCTTCATTAAAGAAGTGAGATATTCTCATGGTGACATATGCTTCTTTTTTAACAGTGGAAATTAAGGAATGTTATACACCGGAATGACACGGAAACATCTCAGCGGGTGACACTCGTATAGCATGAAACGCTTGCTGCATTGCGAGCACCTGGTTTCGCTTCTATTTTTTTTTTTTAAATAGAAGTTCGTGAAGTTTCCTTTTTTAGTTAATAAATGTATATTTGGTTATTTTTTTCTGTGTGCGTCCCACGTTTTCCTTTCTTTTGTTTGCCCATGTCGATGGACTTACGGCTTTAGAATATCGTTTTTTTTCGTATTTACTACTTTGTGCAAAAAACGTCAAAAAGTTATCACTTTCAATTTTGTTGTGGTATTGAAAAAAATTACTAAAAGTTGCTTAAATTTATTGATATTATTCCCCTAAAACTTTCAAAATATATGTTTAACATCATATTAAGGTAAATGTTGAGCATGAAAAATTATAAAAGTCTCTATAATAGAATTATGTTTATTTCGTTATATTGAAAATGAAGTCGCGGGAATCAAGAACATGATCTTGTGCATGACATATCTACCTTGAATCCTGTACATCATTGTGGACCCCCTGAATATAGGGTCTGTCAAGTTTGATTACGCTTGGAAGAAAATGGGTAGCCACACCCTTAGATATACAAATTTAGTAGAATTATATATATAGTTATAATGCGACGCGGGCCTTAGGGACCCAAAAGAAGTCCCTGTGTACGATATAGCTACTTGGCACATAATGAAAGTCCTCTGAGGATAGATTCTACCAAGGTTTTGTTATTTTTGAAAGGAAATGAGGGTGGTTGCCACAACCTTAGATGCGTTAGTGTCGTTCAATTTTGTTTGTATTAGTTACATTTCGATTCAGGCGTCGGGGCACCTGGCGTTGGTCTTCTACATGATTAAGCTACCTGACGCATCATGTAGTGACCCACGAGAGTAGGGTCTGCATAGTTTGGGCACGATTTGAAGTACAAGGAGGGGAAACCTTCGCCCTTAGATGCACGGGCAAAGAAAAATTATACATATTTCGTTATGTTGCGATGCTTGACCTGCAGTACGATACACATGCCTGGTACATCATGTATGTCCCCCTTGGGATTAGGGCCTGTCAAGTTTATTCCATAATCCGTTGACATCTGAACTCTGAATCAACTGATCTATGGCAAGATAAGGATGGCATCACCAGTTACTCAAGTTACCTTAATACGACATTAAGTACTCAGATTACACACAACTTACAGATAGTACAGTTTAACAGAAGTTATATAAATACACAAAATTGCAATCTGAAACACGCCTCTGATAAATATGATATTTATAAGAGGAAAGAGTCAAAACTCCGCGTGAGACACTCCCGTCGCGAACCCCAGATCTTGCTTCGAAGTAGCCGTCATGAATGGACGCTATAGAGAAAACTATTTTAGAATAGACAAGACTTCGGTACATCAAAGCTACAGAGCCAAAAGGGAAACGGTGACAAAAAGTTCACGATGGTAATGATGTACAAAATGTTAACCCCCGCAATAATACAAAATTGTCTTGCCAAAATTCAAAATGTGCACGAAGTCAAAACAGGAATTTGTAAACGTATTCCTCTAGACACATGTTTCGAACAACCATGTTCTCATCAGCAAAGGTGACGTTATAATTTATATAGAATTAAATATTATCAATAAATTAAAAAAGGAACAAAGAGTCTTTTGACCATACGAAATGTTTACTCATATATTAATGTATTGATAGTCTGGCACATTTATAACCATAAGGCGTCTGAGACAATCACATGAAGGGAATAACCAAAGATTTTTTTTGTCACACAAAACTTGTCTGTTGTACATCATCTCTTCGTACCTACATAATCCTTATCGTGGCATCGGGAAAGAGAGATTACTTTTATTACGTCACTCATCAGGAACTAGAATTACTCCGATGCATATCAATCAAAATCATCCATTACTCAGATTTCTGTGTTGCACGTAAACACGAACAATTGCTCAAGTTACTTATATATTTACATAAACTATACTTGTATACCAACTATACAATAACAAAATAGAAATACCTACTTTTCTACCAGTCACCATACTTTTTCTAGTGTGTATGAATTTTGTCTGTACTGGCTCATATAAGCTGCAGGAGCCATAGGTCGTTTTGGTTTAAAAGGTTTGAACAGTTGGCCGGCACAGATCTATTATGATGTATGGTGACCAACTGTCCAAATTTGAAGGCCAAACAAAACTACGGTTCCCGCAGCTATGGAACAAATGTAATAAAATATTACTTTTTAAGTAGACGTGGTAAATATTCAATCCGTTTATTCTTCTCTGTCAGTAATCTTGCTCATGCATCCGGTTCCTCGTCGTTATTACCTCGTTTTCTCGTTCATCTCTCTCAATCGCTCACTTGTCATTATATTACGACTCCTCATTCTCAAAAGCAAGATGCTCCCTGTCAATGCGCACTACTCGGTCAGTAGCATCACAAACTGTTTAATACAAATGGAATGTAGCTATAGTTTTTATTGAAAAAAATGTTCACAAGAGCTAGGGGTGCTCATTCATGAAATATACAATTAATTCAAGATATACACGTTATTAAGTACCAAAACCATTTCCTATAGTTTGATTAGGTTTTATTGCTATACACGTGCTTAATTTAAAAGTCTCCATCGAAATTCTGCTTTAGAGATAATTTGAAGAAGAAGAAGAAGAAGAAGAAGAAGAAGAAGAAGAAGAAGAAGAAGAAGAAGAAGAATGACTTTAATTGTTTTAAATGAAATGGAATAGATATTAAAGCGATAAGAGAGATGGTCTAAACAGATAGTTATGATTCGTTATGTAAGCAGTTGTTTCCAATGATTAATTTAAGTGGTGATGAGTGACGCGCAGCTATAATTAAGTCAATTAAACAATTAATGAAGTCAGCGACCACCTAGTGACAGGACAGGTAAATTAAAATAACAAAAACAAAGACGGTGAACAAACTATGAAAACTGTAATGACGACATGTCCATGATAAACAGTTGCGGTTGACATTGTGCTTGAAAAGTGGAAAACCCGATTTACACCAAACAACTTCCTTTAAAACATGATCTAAAACAAACATAAAGCTTTATGTAAACAAGCATTTCACAATCTAAACAATTTGGAATCTTTCTACCATAGTGAATATTTTAGTTTTAGCTAAACTTTACACTTCCTTGTTGATTATAAGCTATTCGCATATACATAAACAACAATACAGTCATGTATATAGAGTAAGTTAGGTCAAATCGTGTAATCAATTTTCTATATTGGTTTACCGAAGGTGTAGTTTAATTACATTAATGGTTTGTTTTGCAGTACAACCGTAATATATTCAACCTTCCTTCTTCATTGCTATCGCGTACACCATTTCACTCAACATAATATATACGTCCTTATTCTATACAGATTTGCAAAACAGGACTTCTGAAAACATATTTAACGCAGCGAAAGTGTGCAAAGTTTGCATGCAATATTGTGAATCAATAGAGATTTTGGCTTATAATTTCACGGAGAATTCTGTTTTAATTTTGTTTTGTTTTTCATCTGTAGATTATTCTGGTAGATTTTTATTCAGAACTTCAGTACGTCAGGACTGGTATTAAGCATCATATTAGACCGGTATTCCTGTAATTTCTATAGATATGCATTGAAAGGTTAAGAAATCGTAACGTTATGAACACATATAGATCTTTATTTAAAAGGTTTTTATAATTTATCACCTGTTTACTTGTGCTGCGGCTCCTTCAGATTTTTTATTTCCTGTCTTTAACGCCTTCGCGTTATTTGTGGCGTTCGTGACACTGATCTGCCATACAACGGTGAGAAAATCAATACCAAAAGCACAATACTCGGCTCAATACGACAGAAATATATTTTTAAAAACTAATTCCTATTATTCGCGTTTCTTAAATGCGATCCAATTACTAATACCCAATCGTGTAACATATTACGTATTTGACGGAACACGAGCAGTCTTTGTTGTACTAGATCCGTATCTACATCGCGTTTAGCATTTCATACGGTGACTGTAATACTTCTCTAAATGGTCATGAGCAGCATGAAAACAGTCATTAAACGAATCAATGGTCACTATCTTCATTTTGATTAGATTTTATTTTTGACGACATCGTGATGAGATCTGTTTTACATAGAGTTAATAGTAAACAAATTATCCCGCGGAGACATATAAATGGCCTCCGTTATTGCGAATGTCCGTGCGTCCGACCTCGTATCTTATCTTAATTAGTCGTAAAGCAATTAACCGAATTTAACGCAACTAACATAATTTTAAGATCATCAACTAGAAGAAGGACATATTATAAGATTTTTAACGAAACTAACTCTCTTTTTATGTTAGTATATGGTTGGGTATCGCTTTGCTATCTATAAACTAAATGAAAATGACATCTCGTCAATAGTGACGTCATCATTTTGAAGTGATACATGTAGCACCTACCCGAATAGTTCAGGTCAGATTATAAGTCATGCTAGTATTTCATTATCACACTAATTATTTACAAAATGGCTGAGAATCAACATTAAATGACATATTTTCCTCCACGCCCTCAGCGGCAAACTAGCTGCTAAAAAATAGGTGTAAGTTCATCGGAAAAGAAGACATTGAAAATAACCGATATAACAGGTAGAGTAGGAAAGGAAACAAAAGTAAAACTTGGAATTGTCAATACTAAATGTAAATGTACGAACTTAGGTCGTCATCCAGCACAAAGCACCATGTGATGGGTCAAAGAGGCGTACGCCTAGGTCGTCATCCAGCACAAAGCACCATGTGATGGGTCAGAGAGGCGTACGCCTAGGTCGTCATCCAGCACAAAGCACCATGTGATGGGTCAGAGAGGCGTACGCCTAGGTCGTAATCCAGCTCAAAGCACCATGTGATGGGTCAGAGAAGCGTACGCCTATATATAGAAAACCTCGACGTCAGGTAACAGGTAAAGCAGTATATGCTGTAAGGTGTGATTAGACTTGTTCACGGTGCACCATCCTTCGCACTGTATATTGGATTCAAGTGTCGGAAGAGTAAGACCATTGCGATGTGGTTATCAAATATAAGATACTGAAATACATAAATTACAAGGATGTGTTACCACAGGGAAGCAGCAACTTTTATAATTATACCCAATCAGAAAATATATATATATCTAGAATATAACGTGACGTTACGTGAGCATCTGCCAGGATTATATGCTAAAAGATCACATAGTTAGTCTTTGCAATACTCATATTGATGTGCAACTGCATTTATGATCGATTTATTGATACCACTGCAACAAGTGAATGGCTAAATTAAGAAGCGTGCGTGAGTGCGTGTTATATCAATGTGTTTACATGTATAAAGTGAACCGCATCTCATTTAAAACATGGAAGTAATGCATATGCATGCATACAGAAGTTAATGAGATAATTGTCGACTTGGTTAGCAAATAAAACTAATGATGACTTAGTGATGAAAAAACCTGAAACTTAAAGTGAATAAATAGACAAACAAGTCATATATCGTCATGACACTGTACAGATTTTGAAACTAAACATTTTAAAACTAAAACATTTGTGTACACTTGCTTTAAGTACAAACAACCGATATGATAACATAAAATGAGTGTCTATATGAAAAAGTTAAACACTTTTATTAATAAATATTTTATTTTCATATTGATAAATATTTAATTTATGTAGAATATATAGTTCCGATTAAAATTGTAGTAGATACGTTTAATTCATGCTATGATGACAAAACTCAAGGTTAAACCGAGATGTAGAAGAACGGACTGTCCACTATAACAAGGGTACATACTTTGCAATCAAACACAAAATAAATGAACTTTGTATATTGTCTTAAGAAACACAATCCACTGCAATTACAATACAAATCACTGTTTTACCAGTTGGAACCACTTTTTATCCATGGTATAAGTTGGTAACCATTAGTGCACGGTCATGTTGTGAAAATCCATCAACAAATAGACAGACAAATGGACAGAGAAATATTCATGTAGATAATTATGTCATTACCGCGACCCTCAATTTTAATAGTATGCTTTTATGGCCCTATAAGCATAAATTGTTTATTATAATGGGACAATTTTGTTTAGACCTTAAACGGTATGCGCATGCATTGTACTGATTCTTCAATCAACTGCGCGTGCTTCACGTTGTTAAAACATCGAATCTCACGCGCACCGCAGGGAAATTCCATGTTTTGTCTCACGTTCAAGATTGTATAAAATAACTGAAGTAAAATTAAAGCGACAGCATGCTAAACTAGAAGGTAACATGTTAGAATATTTACGAAAATATAATCCTAGAATGTTTTTAACAAGTTTAAGGTTCGCAAAAGAAATGAACCGGATATTGGTTTTGATGATTTGTATAATCATTTTAAAAACATATCTCCAAAAGAAAACGATGCAAGTGTAAATACAAATACCGATGAAAATGCTATTAATAAAGATATTTTTCATGAAGAATTAGATCAAAATATATCTGATGAAGAATTTTTTTTGCCATTCGTAAATTAAAACGAGGTAAAGCACATGGTCTTGATGGGATTGTAAACGAATGTTTTATTGAAAACAAAGAATTTTTTGTACCGTTATTATCCAAAATGTTTAATTATATACTTTCTTCTGGGTTTTCCCTGTAAGTTGGTCATCTGTTATTATTTTACAGTACACAAGAAAGGAGTGTGTACACCGTCTTCTAATGGCCGAACGGTCGCTGAAGACGTTAATCTTCACATATCACCAGGAGTGTGTACTGACCCTAATTACGTCTAATTTGCTGTTTGAGCAAACTTTTCACCTAGATCTTAAACAACCGATTGTTAACATTATGTATCAAAAACGATATTTTAACTGATGCACAATTTGGATTTCGACCGGGTGTTAGCACTGTGGATGCCATTTTTGCACTGCATTCTATTATAACAAAATCACTTACTAATGGTAAACGTCTTTATTGTTG
>JAUMGZ010047600.1:0-18998 GCA_032359645.1 Pododesmus macrochisma | reverse complement strand
CATCGACGGTCGATCTCCAGGAAAACCTTTAAATTTTGTGAAAGCCACCAGAATGGTGGAAAGCAATCAAAACGGCGACAAGGACTGTAATTCAACTTATAGCCTTTAATTTTTAATGTGTTCCTCGTTTTTGACGATAAAAATGAGGAAACTAAAGAGAATAGGATTACCAGTGTAAAGTGTTGCCCCCTGGCTTACAAATTAGGTATTTTATTAGAAAAGGCAATAACTTTTTTAAAAGATACATTTTTTTTTTAATATCACTGTGCATGCTTGATTGAGGTTTTTTGAAGGGACGTTGAGTGCGGGTATATGCACATCTGTGATTGCATTCATCTAGTTGTTACATGTATCTTAATAATTACAAATTATGACCCCATGCTTCAGTGATCATCTGTGTCAAGTTTGGTCCAAACTGGCCCATTGGTGTTTAAAAAGTAGCAAAAGAAATGTGAAAAGTTAATGATGGGCAGCCACAGAAAAAATTGGTAAAGTCCACTTGGATGTTGTCTTGATGGACTAAAAATCTATTTAGTTAATTGAGTTAATAATTACCAGTGTTAGGGGCCATGATGGATAAAATTTGACAAAACTATAAAAATCTTCTCCTAATAAACTGGATGGCCTAGAGCCTAATGCTGTGGTTTGTAGTAACATTAGGGAATGGAGAAACAAGTTTATTCAAAGCGTGACTCTGTGGTCAAAAATAGATTATGCATTTTGGGGTAAAAGTTCAACACTATATATATAGCAAATATGTTAACTTTCACATTTTTGACTTCTTTTCCAAAACAGCTTCAATTTATCCAGACTTCAAAGAAGGCATCCCTAGGGGAAGGGGTATCAGATTTGTTCAAATGAAAGTAGCCACTAGAGGGTTCAAAAGGGGTTTAATGCTTTGAATTGTAGTTACTTTAGGGCATGGAGAACCAACTTTGTTCAATGTGTGACCCTAGGGTAAAAAGTATTCAAATGCCAATCCAGATGGATGTTAAGGCCCCATGGGCCTCTTGTTTGCTGTTTCTCCCTAAATATAGCTCAAATAAAAAATACAAAGCTGATATGCACATCTACATTATATACTCTAACATCCTATCAAGTTTCATTGAAATTTCTTCATTTGTCTATAAGGAGTTCTTTTGATAAACTTTAATCCTCAAAAATGTTATTTTTGCTACATTTTTATTAGTTTTACAAAAAAAGACAAGACTGGTCATTTGCTGTAAGACCTATCTAATATGTTTAATAAGATACTTACAGGAAACTGCATACAAAATATAAAAAAAGAAAAAATTATTTTTAAGAAAGTTATAGCATTTTCTCAAAATACAAATTTTTTGACAAATTTGGCGGTTCCCCCCCCCAAAAATGGCCCAAATAAAAAATCCGAAGCTGATATGCACATCTACATAATATACTCTAACATCCAACCATGTTTGTTGACATTCCTTCATCTGTCTAGGAGGAGTTCTTGTGACAATTTTCTTCGAAAAGTGTGGGTATAATCATGAGACATAACGGTAATTGTTGAAACCAACTTTTAATAATAAAGATAACATACATATATATGATGTGTTAAATTATTTTACTCCTGGACAATCTTGAGGGGATTAATTACATTGATTAGAATCAATAGTTAGTGTTATATACTTAATGCACATGCTACAATAATATGTTCTATAGATACCTGGTAATGGAACTGATGGATGCAAACCTGTGCCAGGTTATTAATATGGACCTAGACCATGAAAGGATGTCATACCTTTTATATCAGATGTTATGTGGTATCAAGCATCTGCATACTGCTGGAATTATTCACAGGGTAAGTGTTAAAAAAGTAATATAATTGGAATTATTAACAGGGAAAGTGTTCAAAAGTCACCAAAAAATGGGAAATATTCACAGGGTTAATGTTCAAAAGTCAGTATACATTGGGAATTATTCACAGGGTATTAGTGTTCAAAAGTCAGCATACCATGGGAATAATTCACAGGGTTAATGTTCAAAAGTCAGCATACCATGGGAATAATTCACAGGGTTAATGTTCAAAAGTCAGTATACATTGGGAATTATTCACAGGGTTAATGTTCAAAAGTCAGCATACCATGGGAATAATTCACAGGGTTAATGTTCAAAAGTCAGCATACCATGGGAATTATTCACAGGGTTAATGTTCAAAAGTCAGCATACAATGGGAATAATTCACAGGGTTAATGTTCAAAAGTCAGCATACAATGGGAATAATTCACAGGGTTAATGTTCAAAAGACAGCATACAATGGGAATAATTCACAATATTTGTGTAAAAAAAGTCAATGTATAATAGGAATATTATTTGTAGAATAAGTTTTTAAGATATTCCCAATATAACAGAAATAATTCGCTGGGAATGTGTTCAAAAAGTCCATACCATATTTGATTTAATTTAATACTACAGATTGAATTAAAGAGTACATATCTCAGGAATTAGTTACAGTACAGGGAAAATTAAAATACCCAAGTTCATACCATAGGAATTATTCACAGGATAAATTTAAATGTGCCTGTGACAGGAGTTATACAGGCCCTACATCAAGAGATGCAGGTAGCCCTATTGTATGTAGAAAATGTGATTAATTTTGAACCTCAGATGGCTGGAATTGCTATTTAAAAGGAAACTTTATTTAAAAAATCTTCTGCAAGAGCATGCCCCACAACCCCATAATAATGCAAGTACCTAGGCTATGGGACTTGCATGATTCGTTTTCCCACAGTAAAATTTGAAATTATGAAGCTCCCTGCTCTTATTTATAAAAAATTCAGACACTACATTTAAATGGCACACTTAATATTTTTACAGGATCTTAAACCAAGCAATATTGTAGTGAAATCAGACTGTACTCTTAAAATTCTTGACTTTGGGTTGGCAAGAACACAAGGTACTGCCTTTATGATGACACCTTATGTTGTAACTCGCTACTACAGAGCCCCAGAAGTGATTCTAGGAATGGGATACAAAGAGAATGGTAAGAGGATTCTTGTTTTAAGGTTAGATTCAAAAGGCAAAGTTAAGGCTAAACTAACCTTATTATTTTGTTAATAGATAGCATCACTAAAGACTAGTAAAATGGTGAAACAATTTAATAATTTGGAGAGTGACATATCGGTATAATTAAATTGCTAAATATCCAACTTTTGATGACAAATTTATATGTCAATATGTGGATAAACATTAATGTGTTTGTAATGTAAAATCTGTTTCAGTTGATATATGGAGTGTAGGTTGTATTATGGCTGAACTTATCAGAGGAGCTGTAATGTTTCCAGGCAGTGACCGTATCCTTTGAATAAAACTAATTTTTGCACAACTATAGTCTGCAGCAGATGATGAAGAAGCTATCCCTAGAAATGTTGAAAAATAATATGATGGCTAACAATTTTAGAACTAACATTTATTTCTGTTTGGGAGCAACGTATATAGATCTTGGTAGCAACAAGAGCAGAATTTTTGCAGACCAAAATGTTTGATTGACATTGATTTACTTTATATTTATACCTTTGATCATGACTTGACAAAGAACAGGTCCTTAATGAATGCTCTACTATTGTTTATCTTTAATATAAATTTATTAGATATAATGAAGAATTGGGCTATGCAAAAAATTTGTATATAAAAAAACAACAGGTGTACATTTTATTTGTGGAAAAATGAGAAAATGTGCATGATTTCATTCGTAGTTAAATTTCAAACCAGAGTACATAAATGATTCACCTTCAGACTGTTAGACAGAGTATTGTAGTTTGAAATTTTATCTCCCCTTGTGATCATCACTCTTAGACAGAAGATACTATCAAATTGACTTAGACTTCAGACTATATTAATGAAGTTCAGTTAATATAAATCCTTAATCATAAATTCAGATATTGATCAATGGAATAAAATTATAGAACAGTTAGGAACTCCAGCTCGTGAATTTATGCAAAGGTTGCAACCAACTGTACGGAATTATGTGGAAAATAGGCCACGTTATGCTGGCTATAATTTTGAAAGACTATTTCCAGATGTAATCTTTCCTCAGGATAGTCCTGACCACAGTGGACTGAGAGCCAGTATGGCTCGTGACCTGTTATCCAGGATGTTAGTTGTAGATCCTGAGAAGAGGATATCTGTTAATGAAGCATTGATGCACCCTTACATTAATGTGTGGTATGATGAGCACGAGGTCAATGGGGTATGTATTGCCGTACACATATCAACTTTTACACTGATATTGACTATATAGAAATTTGTCGTCTCTTTAGATGATTTTGTATGGTTTCTGACTTTTGACATTTTGGTCGGTAACAGCTGTCTTTAAACCATAATCAGTGGCATCATCAATTAAATTTTTGAATATTACTTAAATTTTTTATGTATTTTATACGAAAGAATGTAATGACAAGTGGGACCAGTCCTAACAGATAAAGCATTATATTACAGTGCAAGTGGTGTTTGTTTGAACAATTGAAGTTCATGAATTGATAGGGGACATGTATTGCTATGCCATATTCTTGTATTGTTGATAAGTAGACTACTTAAGACTCCAGACTTTAATTGAAATCTAAGTCAAGAATGCATTTGTTTTGTAAATTTGATGCTCATTTATATTGTGTGATTAATATAATACTTTATAATATGTAACTTTTTATTATATTTGTGAGCAGCCATCTCCAAGTGTATATAACCATAATAATGTTGATGAGTCAGAACATACTGTGGAGCAGTGGAAAGGTAAACTTATCTTACCTACTTATTATGTTTAAAACTCAAGACAACATACACATTTTACTATCATTTAAATGAATATGAAAAAAGTAAGTTTGATACTTTTTTGTTTGTTTGTAATATGTTGAAAAATTTGCAAAAGATTTTAGATCAATTCATTTATTCACCAGTTGCCAAACAGAACAGAGAGAAATAAAGGAAACTGTTTACTCCCACTAAAAGAGGCTTGAAAATTTTACATTGTACACCATTATTCAAATAATATTTTGTTGGTCAATGGACCATATGTTAATCTTGTTGTCTCTTGCCTTTCAGAATTAATCTACATGGAAGTTATGTCCTTCAAAAACAAGGATGAAACGCCAGCTATGCAAAACCATGCCGGTACGTCCAAAGGGTGTTCCTCTATGTAGGGTTTTATGTACAGGGTGAGAACAGCCAGCAGGTAGTGTGGTGAGATAGTTGTTGTTGTTAGACAGGTGTCTGTAGAGTCACAGGTAGATCAGAAGGATGTGTTTTAGTCACTAGTAGTTTGTTTTGGATGAACTTCAGAAGAAATAAACCTTCATGTCACATGTGTACTGCAGTTTTCCTGCTATATCTGGGAATACTCACTATACCTGCGTATATTTACTAGTACTCTGACAACTCTTACATGTACTACAGTCCACCTGCTATACCTGGGTATACTCACCAGTACTCTGATGACTCTGTTACAGTGTGTACCAGTCCTCCTTCTATACCTGGGTATACTCACTAGTACTGTGATGACTTTGTTACAGTGTGTACCACAGTCCACCCGCTATACCTGGGTATACTCACTAGTACTCTGATGACTCTTTTACAGTGTGTACCAGTCCTCCTTCTATACCTGGTTGTACTTCCTGTGTTTAGATGATATCATTTATATCTACATTACGTGTGCATTTTAAGTTGAAGTTTTGTCTTTTGTTTATATATTGTATAGATTTGTTCCCTCATCCCAATCATGTTTTTTGTGTCTTCTGATTTTCATTGTCTTTTAATGTGATTCCAATGTATTTAACTCAACTTTTAGGAAAGAATGGTTAAATGAATTGAAGAAAAAGAAAAGCATTGCATAATTTGACTTAACTGTTTATGGTATGTGAACTATTGTGTCAATAAAAGGCACTATGTGAGTGTATAATTAAATGATGACTAAATTTTACTTAGCCTTATAAATGTTTCAAATAAATGCCCTAAGTTAATATACTAGTAGTAGGTGGAGTTGAATTTGCATTGTAAGTAAACTTTTACTTAGAAGATATGTCAGTTTGTTTTAGCTGGTGAAAGCAAATTTCAGTTTTTAGAAAAGAAAAAAACTACACAGTCCTATAATACATGTAGGATTATTTTAATATAGTAACACTTGCAGTCACATGATAACTTATTCTTATAAATTTCTATAAGTTTATGAATCTGAGCCACTGTAATTTTACAGGGAAAGTTGGAGAGGTAATTTGTGTGCATTCTGATGTATCTGCATGCCCTTCCTTCCAGGCTAGCTTTATGTCTGTGGTCAAGGGCATGCCTCACTCAGCATTTCATCATAGTTAGCATGAACACCTTTATCAGGGGGTTCCTGTCTTAAATTGGTCTAATTCAACCTCAAGCTTTGTATGTTATACGTTATAGGATTTCATAAATCAGGGTGAATGGTTCACTGACTTTTAAATCATTTTAATTGCTTTGACTTTTTTAATCTTTTCCATACCATCCTTCGCCATTTTTACTATCAGAGAGTCATTGGCCAGAAATAAGCATGTGCTTTATACATTCAGCCTCAGTTACTTCTTGTTCATTGCTTTAATAATTCCTATCATTTTCACTATTGCTTAGAATAAGTACTGTTGCTGTAAGAATATTCAGTTAAAGTGAACCAGTGATAGTTTTGAGGTATCTTAATTAATAATTTTATCATAAACTTTTAATGTTTATCATGTAAATGAAGCAAGATGGGTTTCTGTCCCTTGTCTGCCAGTAAGACAATTTCCTTGCAATTGTACCTGAATAATATAATGTAATTGTTGTGTTAGGAATGCTATTGATAAAAAGGATTTCCCTATTATCACATTACACAAGGAAGTTTTAATGAAACAAATTGACTTCTGTTTCAAAATATATTCAAGGTTGTTTTACACATTTTAGAACTAAAGATAAAATAAATATTACATAGCATAAGAAAATGTGTTCATAGTTAAAGTCATTTTGTTCTGCTTTACCTGTTTCATGCAATGAAAACTGTTCTGTCTTCAAGTTATCAACTTATAGTAGAGACTAAAGTTAAACTGAAAGTAGTTAAAGTTTGTTTTACGAAACTAGTGAAGTTGATTACATTTTTGTATTTAAGTCATATTACACTGATATCCTGTAGAAAGCATTGAAAACAAGAAAGTTTTATTTTCTGATACATCTCTTTATAATTGCAACTTCCATGTGTTAGACATATATGTACAGTATCTGGCCATTGAACAGTACACAGTTGACGTTTTCTCCATAGAGTTGTATGTTAATTTACAACTTTTGTAATTATGATTAGAAGTTGAGTTGTAAACAGATTTTAATTAAGTTTTCATCGCTTTTGTGTAAAAGATAACAAGGTTCAATACTTTATAAATTGCATTGTGCTGCAATGTGTAATATTGTTAGAAGTTGATTTCGAGGTTTTTTTTAGCTAAATTCTGCAAATTTTAGTAATGTTGTATAGTGAAAATTAATTTTGTAAACTTAACTTTGTTTTCTATTGGTAATATACATGCAAATGTTTACTATTTGGTATAATATTAAACCTTATTATTTAATACACAAACTGGTGAAAACTTTGTCAAAATCCATTTAAAATTCAATTTTTAATCATAATTACAAAAATTGTAAATTAACATAGAAGTCTATGGAAAAAACTTTAATAACTGCGTACTTTTCAATGGCCAGGTACTGTATGTATCTTCACTTTTTGTGTAGGTTTTTGTCCAAGATAAACAATGACTTTGAGAGATTCCATTGAAATAACCTGGGTGTATGTATTTCCTACAAATATGTGACAGTAAATAAGATGTTACCTTGATAATAAACATAAATATACATTATTTCAACTGCAGTGGTACTATGTACTCTTCCAATATCCTTCTGTCGGCAAACAGAGTTGGAGATTTTTGAAAAAATACATACATATGATATTAATTTCATTTTAAGTCTGTATGGTGTGTTTATGTGTGCACCAGCTATATTTCCTTTTTTAAGACTGATACATATAGAAAACAAGTACTTGGGTAAGTCAATATGGCTAGAAAACTAATGTACTGTAAAAAGAATTGAAAAATCAAAGCAAGGAGAAAACAGTTCGTTTATAGTACGACAGATGAGGGGTTGTTAATCTCAACACATGGGTTAATCATGCCTTCTCTGCTTCAACCTTATGTTCAATTGCTTGTGTTAGTTTTGAAATGTTTTGGTCTTTTGTGATAACAATTATTGTAAATTGAAGTTCTGATTAAATTATGATTAAGCCACTATTAAAGAAAATTCTAGAAATCATTGTTATATTCAGCATCATATGTATACTTGATATTCATTGTGCTCCTTCAATCAGTAATTTGTTGTAGAATATTGTATATTTTAACCAGAACTCCATATTGTTGATGCTTGTCTTTGAATGAAAACAATGCTATCATATTCTAGACATGGTAATTGAAGTATGATTTGTTTATGGGTAAATGTTACTGTAAGAGTATGAGCCTGTATATTGCATGTCATACTGGGAATTGTAGTATGCAGCACTGTAGTTATCATTGTCATTGGTATATATAGTGTAAGGATCGTCCACATACTGACAACGTAATCATAGTTCTGTAAACCTCCATCCGCATGAAACTTACAATAAGTAGAGTTAGCTTAATATTTCTCATAGTTCCCTGAATTTAAAAAAAACTGTAAGCAATACTACACACAAAAATCTCCATGAAGAAAAGTTCTAGTCATCATAGGAAAAAATTGGAAATCATCTTAATGTAATGCATTATTTTGATTGAATTCAAATGTTTAAAAGTAAAATAAAAGTGACATTATTTGACCTAATTTTCTTTCCTTTGGTATTAAACCTAGCACCATACAATCAGAGTCAGTCAATATCCTTGAAAGTATTTGAATCTTTGGCGTTGAAAAACTGAATTCAAACTGCTTGCATATTTTATATTTTTGTATTATAAAATAAAATACGTTTCAGAAATGACTTAAGCTACATGGAATGTGTATGTTAAGTTTGAGAACATGTAAAGATAATAGGGACTACATTGATGTGACACACCTGATAGCTTTAACATTGACATGGCAAATTGTACAACATGATTTTCAAATCTTTGTTCCTGATATATGACCATATTTGTGGTGACTTTGTCTTGGAAGGTAGATGTTGATGGTAGAATACATATATTTTGAATTGATAAATGTATGTGATACGTCAGGTATATATATAGGTGCTTCCAGACCTTGTACATGCATTGAATACTGTAATATTGAAACAGACATTGTATTGTCAGAATGCTGTTTCGAGTTATTGATAAATAAAATAAAATAATTACATTTTCTTTTTCAGTTGGAGATGAAAACGACAAACGCATGACAAACAACAGCTCGGCAGGAAGTGCTTGTAATTCTAGTCAGAATCGTGACAGATAACTGCAGTGTATATAGCTGTATAATATTGTACTGCATAATTTATTCCTTCCTGTGAAGTCCTAAAGAGATGTTTCGTGTATGTTTGTCAGTTGTAAGATGTATATGTTGTATCTGATCCATTGTCCATAGCCTTTCACAAGTCATTTATAAATCTTACATAAAGGGGGTACTGTAGACAGAACATGTTACAACCATTTTCTACACCTTATACACTCAAAAGGTTTCTTACAATTTAGATATTGTATATAATAAGTAATGAATCTCTAATTTAATTGAGCAATAATTCACCTGTTTTAGTGAGACTGTAATTCTTGTGTCAAAGGCTATGTACAAAAGTAGTCAGTTGTTGTAGAGAGCACTAATTGTATCCACTCTGGGGGTTACAGAGAGTATATTCATTACCAGATTTGTACAGTAATATATAGTTATATGTTTGTGTGTGTTTGTACATCATACTTTGTGTATGATTTAGTGATAAATTAGAATTGCTTTTTGAAGGCTGTTTTTAATATATGTAGAAAATCCTATTTTTCTGACCTAGTTAAAATGTGATTAATTTAAGGGAAAAAATCACAGATATTTACAAAAAAAATAATAATGAATTTTTACTGTTAAGATTTGAAATTTATATTAATATATACGCATTTTTGACGTCCTACTTGAATGTTAAAAAGTGGGCAGTATTGTAAAGTTCAGGTGTATTATAGTTAACTATATTATACTCACTTATCTCTAGAAAAGTTTCTTCACTGTTAACATTGACCTACATGTCTCTAATTAAAACCTTTTATGTGTTCAAAAGGTGTTTCTAAATCTTTGTAAAAATCATATGTTAAATCTTACAATTTAGAAATGTCATTTCTGTATATGTTTCTCTCCTGTACATTATTAGTGAAAACAGCCATGATTGATCTGTTGTCACTTTTTATGGACCTTTTTCATTCACATTAAATAGTACTCTACACATGTAAAACACTTCACCACATACACATGTATAATACAAGTGCCGTTTTAATTTGAGCAGATAACAAAATGTGTAACTTATAAGAAAGCAGGACTTTGGTGAAACATGTGATGTTTATATTCCATTTATACATTATTTATGAATGAATTGTATGCTTATCATCTTTGTGAATGTACAATTTATGTACTTGTGATATAGGGTTGTAGTACTTGTAATTTTTTTGTTTTTATGAAATAAATTATAAATGAATGAAATACTACATGTTTATAATTATATATTTTAACCCACACATACATTGTTCAGATCTTAAATTCACCTCAAGTCAATGCCTTAAAAGGTACAAATTGTGATCAACTGCTATTGAAAATAAATTGGTTGTATTGTTCTTTGGTAGTAGATATGGAAATATGAACATTTTATCTAAGCAGTTCAAAAATTTGAGGTTTTAAAATCTTTGTTTATATTTCAAAACTTCAAATATAAGTAAATCTGAAGATCAGTATTCTGTTCAATATTCTAAACCTTTAATAAACTAATACTCAGAATTTATCAACGACAAATAATTGTATTTGATGAATCGTACATATCAAAGGACTGTTATTATGTATGTTGTGGTTTTAAGCTTGTTGCTTTTATATAACATAGTTGTAAATTCACTGTCAAATAGTCAACACTACCAACAAATGCAATATTAAAAATATGCTGGTAAATCAGTAATTTGGAAGATAAATTGTCACAAAGATTTGTATTATTACTTAATTATGAGACAATATTGTTGACTACAGTAACATTGATGTATAAGAAATGTGTTGTACTATTTATCCTTGCTATTTCTCACACAAGTAGTGCAGCTATTTTCAACATCATGACAGAAATTGAGCGAACACTACATTTTTATTGTACATAAAGATAACAAGGTTATTTTTATCTAAACTGTTGTGTTTTGGTATGTATTATGACAGGGTTTTAATTATGTCAAGTTGATACTGTTATCGATCCTATTACCTAACTCAAGGAACATACTGTATGTTCATGATAAACTAATGTTCACATATGTAGACGTTATGGTTTTTACCCTCATTTTTCACACTACCGCGGCTAGTAACATATCAAGCACTGTAACTTTTTAACTTTAAAGATCTGCTATTCTTTTTGTAGTGTTGTTTATGCAAATGTTTTCATTTAAAATAAGATTAAATGCACATTGTGTTTATATTTGTCTGTAGTATTTGCCAATGAAGCAAGCAAACTCAATTTTATCCCTTCAGTAAGTAGTGACTTTCCTTGTAATAGGCCATAACAATTTACTTTAATGTGGAAACCTAGATGTACCTGCCCAATTGATTCTGTACATGTATATGATTGGGCTTCGTTGATCTTGCCCAATATTACTGGTTTGTTGAATAGTGTTTGGACAAATTTTAAATGTGTCTCTTGAAAATAAAATTTTATATGCAGAAATTATGTTATAGATGTGGAATTAAAACACTTTATGGAGTTGATTAAAGACAAATATGGAAGTATGATTTTGTGGTAAGCTTTAGTCCCTAACCACCCATAGGTGAATAGACATTGAGTTGTGTGCTGATATGAGAACTTACTATCAAGTTTGTATGAAGACATAGTTCAATATCAGCAGACAGTTATATTAGACATACCCTAGATTTCCGGGTTGCCAAATTTTACAGAGAGAATAATAAGATACTATTGTAGCAGGGACATTTACATTCCATGTGTACAAAAATCAGTTGACATTGATCAGCTGTAGATGTATGTCAATCAAACACTGGTCCTATAAGTTGTGTTTTGTTGACTTCACTCTTCTGGTTTTCTCCAAGTTTATAAAACCCTAACCCTAACTTCATTATGTTAAATTGATCATGTTGATTTTAAGTTTTGCAGTACACCCAAGTTAATATATGAATGGAGCTTATAAACATATTAATGTAAAAATAGTTATGTATGAAAAATCATGTAAAATTGTGTGATTGATGTTAATATAAAAGCACCAACTGAAGTTTTAAGAAGTGTTTCACCTCACAGTATATATGTTGATTGATTATAGACAGTGATTCAACAACTATGATAACACTATTGTTTATGACTTCATTTCATGTAAACTACTAAAATGTACATAAAATGGTCCTATGACCAGTTCTTTGATTAATACACCTTCTGTTAGGTATGTCTGTAAACTACTTATTCTTGTGTTGAATTAGTAATGCGGTCTAGAAATATGCAGTGAAAAGTTGCGACTATGTTAGTTTTCACTATACAAGTACAAGTTGCAAACTAACAATATTGGTTTGCTTTTATATAATCAGATCACAGTGTTGTCATTTAAAATCTAATGATAGGCTATATTAAAGACTTCTTACAATTATGGCACAATTGGATATTTGAAAAAGTAAACAATTTTCATATTTGATTAAATTCTGTTGGATTATGTTTATTTATATTTTGTTTTAATCTAAATATGATCTAAAAACATTTTTAAACAAGCACTGGGAGACATGGCCAAGTTAAACAAAAAATTGGGTCAGCTTTATCAATGAGGGATTTCCTGTTTATGTAATATTTTCCTTGATGATACATTTTATTATCGAATGGGTAATCATGTTATTAAATTACACTTTTGGAATAAGAAATAACTAGATTTAAAAATTAAATATCTGAGTTTCAGAGTGATTTTTTACACTCTGTTTAGGAAGAATAATTTAATTTAGAAATAAAATGTCTTTCGCGTTCCATTCCAAATATCCATATCCTACTGAACTTTATCCTTTGATAAAACTACCAGAAAGACAATTGAATACTTATATTTATTGTCCCAGCTTTATGTTTTTACATATAACTATTTTAAAATCATGCATTAGGATACTCACAGTGGTTAAATTGAACAGTATCGTTAGGTTTTGGTAGACTCTTAAAACAGCCGCAATATGATGTCACCAATTCCCGCGAATTTACCCGTCAACAAGTAAACAAAAAGCGCTCCACAGGATATCTTTTATTCTTAATTTTTTCACATAAAATATTATCAACATAATTTATATTGTTACTGTAAAAAAACAACATAATATATTATCAATAGGTTGCATTTTAACGAATGTCTATGCACTTTTCAAACAAACATTATGCGGAAGAATATCAAAATTACAGTGGTGATGCGGTATCCTTGTGTTACTGCGTGCCGCTTCAATTCTTGCGTGCTCCACTGAACTTATTGAAAAATAAAGTTCAGCAGGTATTGGTAAAAATGCATAGGTTATACTTTCAATTCTCCACAGACTGTAAATATTGGTCATTCAGTCTTGTAATTTATTGTAGGATGTTTACGTAAAAACAAAGGTTTAATTTAAACACAAAATGGAGTGTAGGTGAGTTTGTTTTTGTGATAGCTTGAAATATAACAGATTTTTGTGCAATTCAAACTTATACAAGTTACTATGTTCAACGTGTTATCATATGCAAATTATTAGTGGCCATAATTTTAGAATGTTGTAGGTTTATGTGTCGAAGTATAATAAAATGTTATATATATATACAAGCTTTGGTAGCAATTTTGTTTTAGTGTGTATACATGTTTCTATAAGAACACACATACATCCAAATTTTTAGAATTTCTGAAATTTTAAGTCAGTATAATTGTTCAAAATACCAATTAAATTGATTTATTTTATGAGTTGTTTTTGTCTGATAAGGCATTCAAGTAGTTTATTATCATGTACTTTGATAAATAGATCACTGTTAAGACCATAAGTGTACTATGCATTCATTTAAAATGTTTCACCTGAATAAGTAAATAAAATAATTAACTTTTCCTTCTCACAGTGAAGATGACAACAAATTAATTTTTAACATATAACACATTTAAAATTTTTTGTGCATGTTTGATGAGTCTGTATTTAACTTTTAAGATTGTATATTTGTTGTAGACACATTGGGAATATCTCTCTGTAGACAACCTCAACAATGTATTTGTCGCTTAATTGGTGTTTTTGTGCATCAGACATACAAATTAAGTTACATAACATTTAATAGTAAAATCCCCTCCTGTAAACACAGTTTATAAATATTTTTATCTTATTTGAAAACTTCACTTGCATATTACTTAGAACATTCAAGAATTAAGTTTTGGAAACAGATTAACATGATGATTTGTTCTCCTACAATGTGTGTGACATGGTCAATGCTAATTAAACATTGTCCTCTTTGAATACACTAGTTTATGTTAGTGTTAAAGCCCTAATGTGATGTTATCATTAGTAGTTAAAGAATTATAGCATGTGCAGAATTTGTTGAATAAAGCTTCATAGTATTTGCAAGACACATCAAAATACCTGAAAGAA
Source organism: Pododesmus macrochisma (assembly GCA_032359645.1). Classification (NCBI taxonomy): domain Eukaryota; kingdom Metazoa; phylum Mollusca; class Bivalvia; order Pectinida; family Anomiidae; genus Pododesmus; species Pododesmus macrochisma. The sequence goes on along the minus strand of JAUMGZ010047600.1, from coordinate 4,244 downwards.
TATTCCAATCAATTTCGGGTGAATGTATCCATAGAGTTATGGGCTTACCATTTCTTTTCTTATATAATGTGCTTTCTTTAGGAGTGTATGCATATTTAATGTTATCAATACAACATTGATACATAATGGTATGTAGGAGTGAAATTTGACGTATGTTTATTACAGAGAAAAACATTTATTAGAAATAATTTTACAGACGAAAATATATCAATTATCAGCCTGAAGTTTATGTAAAAATAATTTTCGTGCATTTATGTCCTTAAAAGAGGTAATGTGTGTTAGTTTTGTAATGCCTTATTAATAATTATTAATTTGTGCAAACAATAAGTTTTACTTGAGTAAGGGCGCCGCCATCTTGTATGACTATTGAACTGTGTTTTGAAACATTTTAAAATTAGTTATAGAACTACATTTCTTCTTGATCTATATAGGTTACATCACTCTAGTAGAGAGGTTGGTTTCATAAAGTTACCCACATGTTAGATAATGCCTACCGCTGCTCCCATTGGCTAAAACTTGAATTGAAATGACATCACATTACATGCACCATTCCACCTGACCTACTTACAGTTTCTTCACATACGCAACAAAAATAGTTCAAACTTTGAAGGAATGTTTCTGTATTGTTGACATAATCTTAATTCTTGAGGCTATAATTTTAAAACAATGATTAAGTTGTTGATTTCTAATTCTGTTTGTGACTGGTTGAGATAGCCATTTGTCTTTTATTCACCTTTACACATTGTCTGCCACGAGTGAAACCAAGTATCAAAATGGCAATATTTTTATGGACAAATCGTTGGAGAAAACAGCAACACAACTTATGATTAGCAATCCGATTTTTTCTTACTCTTGTTAGATAATTTTCAGATTTTAAAAGTAACCTTGTTTCCTGAAAATTAGCCAACTCAAGTTCAATAAAACTTGATGACCAATTATGACTTGTTGTTGAACCTGTATTTCTGATCTTTATGAAACAATATTAATGTAATTTATATAAATATTGAAAAGATACATTACACCATAAAGATAGATGACTTACTTATGCTTCACTGACATACAGTAAAAATCACTTTGTGTTTCCTGTAGGTTATATATAGAATGATCCTCTACACAAAACCTTGACCTTTCTAAAAATATTACTTACACTAAATTTATATAAATCATGCAAGAATTTGTTTTTCATGTGTACATGTATCAAAACAAAACCTAAGATTTAACCATTCAAATACAAAATATTTCCTTGACTATCTTATCACCTTCCAGCAATTGTGTTTTTTTCATTTGCAGTTGGCCTTTATGAAAATAAGTTCACTGTTATTATGTTTAAGTCAAGCATGCTGTATAGAAACAATCCATTCTGTAAAACTTATGGCAATGCAAATAAAATGGTAATTAGAACAAATTCATTTGTTATTTTGAATTCATTAACAGTTTTGTTTGTGCAAGAACCTGAGAATGTTACACAACCAGTAATCTGAGGAATGAGGACACGCATATTGTGTTCCATGGAGGTTTTCTCAAGTAATATAAATATCAGAACATTAAAAATAACTGTAAAGTGATCAAAAGTGTCGCTGATTTATATATTTTAGCCCAAGATAGACTTCCCCATAAGAATTCTGACTATCATTGTCTTTGTTCACTTTTCACTTTTTAATCCATATGGACCAAAAGGTCCAAGGTGGACTTTTCTTATACAAATCACGTCCGTCAGTCACATTAACTTTAAACATTTTCGACTTCTTCTCCTAAACCACTGGACCAATTTCATCCAAACTTGGTAGGAAGTATCCCTAGAGGGAGGGGATTCAGATTTGCTCAAATGAAGGGCTCACCACTAGGGGCCAAAAGGGGGAAAATTTGACAAAACTTCAAAAATCTTCTTATAAATTAGAAGGCCTAGAGCTTAATGTTTTAGTATGTAGTAACTTTAAGGCATGGAGAAACAAGTTTGTTCAAGGCTTGACCCTGGGGTCAAAAATAGATTACGCGTTTTGGGGTCAAAGTTCAACACTGGCAAATGTGTTAACTTTTCACATTTTTGACTTTTAGTCCAAAACTACTGGACCAATTTCATCCAAACTTGGTAGAAGGCATCCTTAGGGGAAGGGGGTTCAGATTTGTTAGATGATTAGGTTTGGCTCCCAGGGGGCACCTTTTTGGGGGCACAAATGGGGAAAATTTAACAAAATTTCAAAAATGTTCTAAAAAACGAGATGTTCTAGAGCTTAATGTGTTGGTATGTAGTAATTTAAGGGCATGGAGAACCAAGTTTGTCCAAGGCGTGACCCTGGTCAAAAATAGGTTACACTTTTTTTGGTCAAAGTTCAACACTTTATATATATATAACATATAGCATCTAACATAGCAAATATGTTAACTTTTCACATTTTCAAATTCTTGTCCTAAACAATTGAACCTATTTCTACCAAACTCAGTAGGAAATATCCCTAGGGGAAGGGGATTCAGATTTGTTCAAATGAAGGGGCTCCAATAGGGGTCCAAAAGGGGGAAAATGTTTTCAAATTTCAAAATCTTCTGATAATCTAGAAGGCCTAGAGCTTAATGTGTTGGTATGTAGTAACTTTAAGGCATGGAGAACCAAGTTTGTTCAAGGCATGACCCTGGGGTCAAAAATGGGTTACACGTTTTTGGGTCAAAGTTCAACACTATGGCAAAAGTGTTTACTCTTCTTATTTGTGTCTTCTACTCCAAAAGTTTTTGACAAATTTCATCCAAACTTGATAGAAGGCATCCCTAGGGGAAAGGGGTTCAGAGTTGTTCAGATGATGAGGTTTGGCTCCCAGGGGGTGCCTTTTTGGGTGCCAAAATGGGGAAAATTTAACCAAAATCAAAATCTTCTTCTGATAAACTAGAAGGCCTAGAGCTTAATGCTTTGGTATGTAGTAACTTAAGGGCATGGGAAACCAACTTTATTCAAGGCGTGACCCTGGTGTAAAAAAAGGTTATGCTTTTTTGGGTTTAAGTTCAACACTATATATATAGCAAATATGTTATCTTTTCACATTTTAAACTTCTTGTCCTAAACCACTTGACCTATTTTATCCAAACTTGATAGGAAGTATCCCTCAGAAAAGGGGATTCAGATTGTTCAATTGAAGAGGCTTTGCCTCCAGGGGGCGCCTACCAAATAGAAATGGCAAACTTGCATATTTGCTTTCATGCAAGCTTGCAGCAAGCTTAATGTGGTCAAGTCTATAATTGGAACCTCGCAGCAAGCTAGTATTTGAAAGCTTGCACAACCCAAATCTTGCAAGCTTGCTGCTAGCCAAAAAACTCTGCAAGCTTGTGGCGAGCCAAAGTATTACAAGCTTGCAACCAGCCAAAATTCTGCAAGCTTTGGAAATGGGTCATGGCTTTATGACCAAATTTCTGACTAGGGGTTCCTATCCAGAATATGTACAACTGGTCTTAATATGTGTATATATGTAGATGTATATATGATGTCTGGAACAGGGTTATAATTATACAAATGAGCTGGACACCTTACTATAAAGATGATAGTATATGAATTTGTAAGAAATGTTTCATTATTACATGTAATTGTGAAAATGTATTCAAATCTGAGGGAAGATTATATATCTTGAAGAATAATTGACCTTTCTTAACAACTATATTTGACCTTTATTAGTCCATATACATCAGTGCACAGTTAGAATATTCACAAATGTTATACTTGTTTTCTGGTCATCTGGTCTTTGAACTTATATTAATGGCCCAGTGATACATGTACAGTATATACACATGGGTAGTCCAGTCCTGTTACTTTAAAGTAAGCATCATTGACCACTATCTTCCTTTTTAGTCCTCTTAAATAAATCCACATCATGTTTGTTCACAGAACTTGATATGTAAAGTACAAATTGCATCTGCATGGTGTAACATCATTTTTCCCTCATTCAAAATGGCTTGAGAGTCAGCAAATACAAGAACATATTCCCTTGTCACTCTTAACAGATTCCATGTTATTCACATTATTAGTCCCCCACCGGGGGACTATAGGTTTGCGCCTCGTCATTCCGTCCGTCCTTCATTCCGTCCGTCCACTCTCTTGTCCGGGCCATTTCTTCCACACTATTTGACCAAGCTACCTCAAATTTGGCACAAAGGTACAACTTGGGAAGGCGGAGTGTCGCGTAAAAAAATTGGGGTCATGGGGCCAAGGTCAAGGTCACGGGGTCAAGTCTTAGTTTTTGTATGCTTTCGCTTGTCCGGGCCAT
>JAUMGZ010047490.1:0-19001 GCA_032359645.1 Pododesmus macrochisma | reverse complement strand
TCCATTTTTAGTTAATAAATGTATATTTGGTTCATTTTTCTGTGTGCGTCCAACGTTTTATTATTGTTTGCCAATGTTCATGGACTTACGGCCTAGAATATCAGCTTGGTTTTTCGATTTACTATTTTATGAACATGCGTGTGTATTACAATTAAAGACAACATGTCCAAGACTTTGAATTCATATACCGGTAGGTGATTTTCCTTAAAAAAAACAATATGATCTAATCAAATACTTATAGCAATCGCAAAATATCGGTCAATACTGCATGGTAAACTAGGTATGATCCTGAGCGCGCCTGGATTGGCCAAGCTATTATGGAATACATTTAGAGTACGCCATTTCTCACTGGGATAAGATATCGCTATCACAATTAAAGATGCCATGTGATATATTGACATGTAGATCATTCAATATTAATCCGTCTTTTAACGAGATGATTGGTCAAAATTGCCCAATAGATATCACGATGGCAATGTGTGGTCGAATGTGGAGATATAGAAATAGTTGATAGTGAATAAGCTTGTAGTTTTAACTGAGTCGTGATGTACCGAGGAGCGTGGTGTATGTCAAGTGGACGGCACCATCATGCATAGTAGTCAAACTCTTGTTTGTCTTGTCTTTCTTTTCATTTTTAAGAAACTGGCTTCATATCCTGGTAAAATTGACAATTATTTAAGTGAATGCTTCTTCTAGAAAAAATATTAAATGTAAAGAAGGAATAATTGAGAATTATGAAGTTAATTTAAGAGAGAGAATAGAACAACAAGTTCAGCCTAGAAAGTAAAACAAACCAAACTTATAATAAGTAGGCGGCGGTCGATGAAAAAAAATATCAAAGGCAAACATGTGATTCTTATCTATTTATTTTTTATATATTTATGTATATCCATCACAAACCAGACTGGGAAAAGAAAATTTTCCCATTTCGCGAGGAAGTAAAAACATGGATTGATTTCCGTGTGTGTTTTTTTTTATTTTTTCTGTTTTTTGTTTTATTTTACACTATCCTCTAACATTTGAGTGCTCAAAAGATCTGTAAGACTTCAATTTATTAAATTTAAAAAATATATAAAAGAAAAGATCAATGAAAGAAAAACTGGGTGCTTCCGAAAAACAAAATATCAATTTTGTCTGACCTTAAGAAAGAATAAAGCGACAAACAAGGAGTACGATAATAATGATGATAATTGGTACAACAGGTTTTAGACCTATCATTGTATATACATGTACTACATATCAGGAGGACGTCAACATAACACGTAAGGATGTTCATTTAGTAAATAAAAAAACCGCCTTATTATAGCAAGTATAGAGAAGGAGGTTAACTACATCCAATTTGATAATTAAAAATAAGGTTACCCTTTGACCTTTGATGTAAGGTGCACGTGGGAAATTGAGGGCGTTTTTGGTCATTATATGTTTTTGATATAATCGTTGAAAGGTACGGTTATTACGACAACATAGACAGCATGTGAATATAACTATAATTGATATAATGACAGAGCGCCAACAAGATATGTTTCTTCTTTTAACATTTTAAATTAAAAAAAACTATAAAAGTGCAGGTACACTTTTTATAACATCACGTCTGCCACGGTAATTGAAAATTACAGAGGTGTCGGAGAGACGGGTAAGAACGGGCTGATGTTGGAAGAGCTGGGATCATGCATGAGTTATATTTGGTTTCTTGTGAGTACGTTTCATTTGGATGATATAAAGATAAATAAAATATGATTGCAGTTATTTCATCGTTGGACTTTTGAAGCCTGTATTTATGACGCCTGTACTTACCTGAGGTCAAGTAAAGTATCAAGTAGCGCAGTCTTGTTCCCGAACACGCTTGCTATCGCATTTCTTAGCAATGCGATAGAAAGCGTGTTCGGGAACCAGACAAAAAGTTGCGGTGTTTTGAAGCCTGTGTCTATGCCAACTGTACTTACCTGAGGTCAAGTAAAGTTTTGTGTGTACTTGCCACAAGTTGGCATGCTTTGGGATTGACCTTTGTCTTCGCGGTGACTATTTAATAGAGAGTTCTATTAATGTGCGGTAGGCCATCGAACTCAAATGGTACATCGTTAACTTAAAACATTGTAGACTGTGTTTCTAAAATGAAAGTGCTTAACCAGATCCAAATGTTCGTTTATTGCGCGATATGTTATAGGCCTCAAATGAAAATGATCAGTGAATGTGCGTTAGACCTTGGGCCTCATTATAATGTCTAGTTATTGTGCGATAGGCCCCGGTGAAAAAGGGATGGGACTCAGATGGAAATTTCTAGTTAATGTGCAGTAGGTTGTGGGCTTCAAATGAAAATATTCAGGTAATGTTCAGAAGACCGGGGGCTTCCAGTGAAAATGTTCAGTTAAAGTACGGCATGTTGTGGGCCTCCAGTGAAAAAGTTCAGTTAAAGTACGGCATGTTGTGGGCCTCCAGTGAAAATGTTCAGTTAAAGTACGGCATGTTGTGGGCCTCCAGTGAAAATGTTCAGTTAAAGTACGGAATGTTGTGGGCCTCCAGTGAACATGTTCAGTTAATGTGCGGTAGACAGTAGCCTAGTGCCCCAGTCGTAGTTTCACTTTTTGGAAACGTGGCAGAACGTGGCAACAACATGAGCTGAAATGGAACAACGAGACACAACGTGGCGACAGCGAAGCTAAAGCGAGGCATAACCCGGCCAACATTTTGTAAATCGTGGGGTCAGAAACGGGGCACTGAACGGCGTGGCCAAAACGTGACACTGTGATTGGGGCATTAAGTAGAGATATTGTTCAATCAATGAGCGATAGGCCATGGTTGGAAGGTTGTGGGCCTCATGTAAAAATTTCCAGTAATGTGTCGTAGTATGTTGGCCCTAACTTAAAAGGTTATTTAATGTGCGTTAGGCCATAGGTCTAAAATAAAATAATGCTCAATTAAGGTGCGATAGGCAACGGTTGGTAGGTTGTGGCCAGTGTGGGGTGGATAGACTGTGGCCAGTGTGGTGTGGGTAGGTTGTGGCCAGTGTGGGGTGGGTAGGCTGTGGCCAGTGTGGGGTTGGTAGGCTGTGGCCAGTGTGGACATCAAATTAAAATGTAAAAAAGTTTATGCACTGTAGGTTGCGGACCTCCAATAAAAATGTTCATCAAATATATGCGGTAGATTCTTTGTCTCAGAAGAAAATGTCCAGTTAATGCGTTGTAAGCTGCAGGCCTCAAATGAAAAAAAAACGTTCAGATATTTTTCGGTAGGCTGCGGGACTTGAATTTAATAATGTTCTGTAAATGTGCGGTAGAATGTTGGATTTATGTTATATAAAGAGTAGAGTAAATGCTCTGCTTTTGACCGCGGGGTGGGCACGTCGTGTCGCTTTCCTTATGCGAAAGTAATTTCTTACTGACGTCATCAGAGTAAGCTCGGAACTGGATTTATACCTGATAATGCCACATGATACTCAATTAAGGTACCACATGACATGTTTTGTTTTAAATGTATGTAAACGTATTGTCTTTTATTCACTGAATTTATTGATGAAGCGTATTCAGAATATGTACAGCAGTAACAGCCAAAACCACGTCAATTAACCCGAGAACTCTAGGGAGGGTTTATTGGGAGTCATTACTGACGCACACGGAATGGTCCCCGCACGTGTCTGAAACGGACATCAAATTTGAAGAAATTAATGACATAAATACACAATACTGACATACGGAATAATAACCGCTCCCATGGGAGCGTAAGAGGAAAATCGTTTGTCTAATACCTTTCAAATTGGTAAATGCTGCATCAGCTGACAGCTGAATGAGGAGGTCTCATAAAATAATTGTCTTTTGTATTTATGAGTCCATTTCATAACCAATGAAGTCATTTATTATATTAGGCTTATACGAAGTTTATGATGCACAAAATCCAAAGCTCGAAGGCAAGGTCGATCAGCGAGCTCATTTGTGCATGTTGAAATATATCCAAAACAATAATAACTTACGGGCAACTATGCAGCATCAGTTGTGCAGGTTAGACCTTCAAGGTGTCCTAGAAATTGTTACCACTTTAATAGTATCCTTACTTTTTGTATAAACCTGCGTTTAAAATCGATTCTAAAAGTTTCAAAAAGTATACATAGCCATATCTACACGTATCCGCAACCTAGTTATTGCATTTTCAGTTTAGAAAAAATATTAACAAAATACGTTGGATTCCAGCATAACTATAATTTCATTGCAAATGTGCTTCTTTTGTCCATGTGAATCGATACATGGTATGAAATATAGCGACGCCTATTGGATTGGGAAACCATGCATGGAGGAGAACCGCATACGTGCATTATGCAACTTAACCTTGGAAAATAGAGGAGCTTAAGGTGCATTTAATTTCACTTAATATCATAGTTTTGAACCGAAAATACTTCATAGACAAATTTTGTTATGAGAGAGTGCGTGCATTATATATGATTGGCACCCAAGGACACCATTTTGATGAACATGAACCACGATTTTTAAAGCTTATGGGTACATGTTAACCGCACTTATTTATAAATTATCACGTCTGAGTATTTGTACTGCCGTAACTTTTTATATCATATATATAAAGCCACTTATGACATTAAGCTTTAATCAAAAAGACATAGCTAAATACGACAGATGAAAAAAATCTAAAGGAAAATATGAAGAAGAGTTCCACCAAGGGCGATAATTGTTTACGCAACTGACAACCTCGCTGACAAATATAACACACAGATACGGTAAATTAAAACGCTGTTCGATGTATCTTCTCTTTTATTAGAAATGATAGAGGTGTCAGGAATGAATTTAGTTGCTGATATTTGAATTACGATGTTGCAGGTTTGCATAACGTTTTGCTTAGAAGTTATTAGAAACATCATTTGTGCTCATTACACTAACGACATGGGTAACGAGTCTAACGCTAGACTTCATTGGCGCGTTCCTTTAATGTTTGACCTCGATATTATGCCTTGTTATTTCCCTACAACCACCTTGCTTGAGTTCCGACCCCTCTTTTCGTTCGTTATGAAGATTTCCGCATTCGTTTACAGTAACTTTTCTGAATGTTACCACTGTGATAAAAATTCTAACTGGTATAAAAAGTAAGTTTATATGAACTAAGATGTTAGTTTTGTGTTTGGCTAAGAAAATAACATACGTGTAACATTAGATTCTTTTGATATGCATGGCAAGATTGTACGATATATTTTGCGCTTAGAAATGCATCTATATGCATTTGTTGAATTTCATTACATAGTAGTAGTAAATATAGTCATTTCTTTGAAATGTAAGACTCCGGTGAGGAAAAGCATTCATATATCAAATATGATGCTTTCTTCAACCGTTGAGCTGGGATTTTTCGGGGGGGGGGATACTTGTTTCCGATTTGTATTTAACGTTACTGAATATCTAGAATCTTAAAACTATATATTTGTACGAATCTAGCAAAATTGACCCACATCATACGAGTTTAAATTGATTGTGGAAAATGACGTCTGTATAATATTATTTTTACAAACATTTTCGTTTTCAAAATAAAACAAATTCCGACTTAATCTACTCCAGATTAAACATTGCATACATATTTCTATTATAAGCTCATATCACATTTTGATCTCTCCTTCAAACATAACAATAGTGTATGAGAGGATCAGAAATGCTACGCTTTCGCGAGTTAAGTAAAATATTTGACAGCAGCAATAGGAAACTGCGAGCACAGGAGCGATCACCGACGTCTGACTGTTGCACCTTCTTGACAGACGTCCAATTGTTTATTATGAGTATAATACATACAATAATGATTCTGGAATTTATTCCGAACACACTAATATTTACATTCGCCCCCGATCTGGCACTCGATGTGTTGTTAGCTTAGAAAGATAAACTTCACGTGAAATGTAAAAATAAGCATGCGCAGTTGAAGGATGCCATTGACATCCGTGCCTTGTTAGTTTAGAATGATATGAGAAAATAAGCATACGCGTGCGCACTGGACGTCCGCCATTGCTAGTCCGACATTTTGTGGGTCCTGAGGCTGAAGTCGAATCTCTCCGTCGCTATGTGACGTATGTTATGATTGTGGTGTTTACATCTTGTATGTATAGACAATTGGATAACCTGTGGGTATTTACACAGAAATCTTATCCATGTCGACACAATGTAAACACTGCATTATTAACTAGAATCAGTTATGTCCGCGTACCAAGAGAAACAACGAGGAGGGATTCCAAGCCGTACATGAATGTTATCAGACGTGTATAGAGGACCTCGTGTTTAGTATGCATTTAATCAAAAAGTTCACTTCTACTTTGCTTTTGGTTAATATGATTTGTTTAAGAATACTTTACTAAGACCGGTGTAAGTTCTTTACTCTAACGTAGGAAAATGACTTAAGCCAGAATTATACCCGTTTCTTCAGACTTAGTCTTTAAGTGAAATCTGGTCATATGAATAATAAGTCATGGTATCTAGTGAAACTTCATTTGATTTGCCCTACAATGACAGATCTCCCCCAAATCTGGACTGTGTTCGAGGAAAATGCAAACTGTATAAGAAGTATATACGTTGGTGTATAAAGAGGAACATTTTTATATATGTTGTGCTCCTTATTTTAATCAATCAAAGAGATAAACTAAAAAGTAACTCATTCTAAACCATGTAAACGATATGGAAAGTCAGCATGTAGCTGAACATTGCTGTACGTGTGTGTTAGGAGCGTCCACCAAGCAATCACAGAGTTCGATCACAAACAAAATACTCAATGTTGAAAAAATGGAAAGTAAGGGCTACCTTTTCTAATGATGGTCATACATTAAAATGAAAGCAAGGCATATACCGTTTGGAAAGGCATCAGAATAATATCACCGAAGGGGGGGCAAGCTATTTAGATCTATAGCGTTATCCAATGTATGGCATCCTTCAAAGTCAGCTTTAGTTCACACTTTTACAATCAAATTCAGTTCCGGTATAAAGTATGTATAAATTACGTTAAACCCCAATAAAACCAAAAGGCAAGCAAGTAATATGAATGAGATTAAGCTTTAGACCAGTAGTATCTTATGTTCGCCTTATTGTGAGAAAACTAAACCTTTTACAAATGTAATTGAAACATTGAGGCAACCGTTGTGAAATCTTAAACATAAAATCATATCGTACTGTACATTACTGTAATTTTACACAACTCGTTTGAATAAATGATCGTTTAATCATTGCAATACTCAGAGCTTTTCTCAATGAAATAATTTCACTGTCAGATTCAAAAAGTTGCAGTTGCAATTTAAGTGGCCTCGACATGACACCAGAGAACTGATTTATGCAGCGAGAAACGGATATACCTTTCACAGCGTGTTAAGATTGCGGTCTGCTTTATCTTCGAGTTGATTTCTCTTAGGTTTTTGACAATAAAAAATTCATACGTTTAACACTATTGTGAAGAAGTTGTTCTAAGCGGAGCGACATTAGTGGCCGTAAACGCCACTTAAGCTATGTCTGAAATATTTACTACGTTTTCGTTTCACGTCACTTCATTCCAATTAAAGCAGTTTAACTATTGAATGTGCCATTTATTAATTTATTATTTAACACGCCAAGGCGTTAATTGACGGGTTGAAATGTTGCACCATTTTAAACGGGATCAGAATGGGAGATATTTTACACACGAACCGTCCCCGAGGGCCACTATTTCTTGAACCTATCTCACACTTTGTGGCACGTTTAGATCGGCTCCTGAAAAATTTATTTTATGGATAAAACTGAAATATCGTGTTAATGAGCGTTACCAATTAAGAAGTCGTCAGTGGGACAATAATTCATTTATTTTAGACGCGATTTACAATTCTAAGAAGAAAATTGTTTGAATAATGCAAAAATTTGAATTAGCGTTATTCAAATCCACAAGAAATCCATTAGTACCGTATATCAATGAGCAAAAAACTCAAAGTGAAATAGTACATGTCGTACTACAGCATATACAGGTCGTACTACAGCCTATACATGTCGTACTACAGCCTATACAGGTCGTACTACAGCCTATACAGGTAATCGGTGCCTCTCGAATGCATTAAAAACAATGTGTCTTTGTGATCAGCATAAAAAATGATAGCTGAAAGGCTGTCTGGTTTGTTGAAAGAACAATATGACCGAGTACTACATCGTGTGTCTGTGGCTTGATGTTCAAGTGAAACAGCACTACCTGTGCACTGTCTGCTATAAGTTCTACTGTTGGAAGCCGACAACTCCCCATGGCACACCACAATGAACTAAACAAAAACTTCAAATTGATTTTGTAGTAACACACTTCCAGAAGTGGTACGATTACTGACAAAGACTGCACTTGTTATACCCGCACTGTTCGAAGAAAATTCGGGTAAAATGTGAAGCACTCCGTCCGTCCGTCCGTCCGTGTCTCCGTCCGTCCGTTAGTCATCCTGGATCCTTGTCACAGGAACTCCTCCTAGACGGATGAAGGAATTTTAACGAAACGTGGTAGGATGTTAAAGTATATGATGTAGATGTGCTTATCAGTTTCAGTTTTTTGATTTGCGAAATATTTAGGGAACAGCCAAAATTGTCCAAAAAAATTGTATTTTGAGAAAATGCTATAACTTTCTTAAAAATAATTTGTTCTTTTTAATATTTGGTATGCAGTTTCCTTTGAGTATCTTATTTAACATATTAGACGGGGTTTTGTAGCAAACGGCTGAATTTTTTTTTGTTAAACTAATGAAAAATGTTTAAAGAATAGGGTTTTTGAGAATTAACACTTGTCACAAGAACTTCTCCTAGACAATGAAGAAATTTCAACGAAACGTGGTAGGATGTTAAAGTATATGATGTAGATGTGCTTATCAGCTTCGGATTATTGATTTTAGCTGTTTAAGGGAAAAGAAGCAAACAATGTAAAATAAACTTGGTATTTTGAGAAATTGTTATAACTTTCTAAAAAATGAAGTTTTCTTTTTAATATTTGGTATGTAGTTTCCTTTGAAGATATTATTTAACATATCAGACGGGTTTTTGTAGCAAGTGGTGAGTTTAGTGGGTTTTTTTTTTATAAAACTAATGATGTACATAAAATGCGTTTTTGAGAATTAAAGCTTGCCACATAGATGAAGAAATTACAATGAAACTTTTAAGGATATTAGAATATATGGTGTAGATGTAAATATCAGTTCCTTTTTTTGAGAAAACACCAAATTTAAAAAAAAAAAAAAAAAAAAAAAAAAAAAAGGTTCTTTATTACAATATGCAATAACCTTTTAAAAGATTTTGTTTTCGAAAATCACTGCGCATGCTTCTTTGGGTTTTTTTTCAAAGGGATGCTTATCTGTGATTGCGAAGATCTAGTTATTTAATGCGTTTTCTGTTTAAGTTTTGATATTTGAATATAATTATCTTATTCTATATTTTCAATCCTTATATAGCGAATGTTCTCTTAATTGCGTGTTTAACACGTTTGAGATGTACATATGTGAACTTGTGTGTCACATCGCATTTCGGTATCTTATAGAACTGCTTGTGTTGGATTGATAACGTGAAGATAAAAAGCTGGATTTTGTACACATTTGTTTACAAAGTATCAGGATTAACGATACAAGTCCGCATCGATGATTTGATTGAAAGAATAAAAAACAAATAAAAATAAACAGAACTTTAAATTGTGTACAAATCTAAACTTAGTTTGTTTACGTTAATTAAGATTGAGCTTAAGATTAAGATAGATATTACAACTATATTAACAGAAGCGTTGTTAATTTCACAGATATAAATCATCAAACAATTTCACACCAAACTCTTCAGTGTTAATTGGAAAAGCAAATCCTGAATGAATAAACAAGTCAAACAATATAATTAAATGTGATATATTGAATTGTTTTCATACTTATTTCTAATTTCGGTTCGGGTTTTTTCTCTCAAACTAAAGCTGTACGTTATGTTATATGTATGAAGTCGTTGTAATGAAATGGTCCAGTTAACCGTAAAGGTTTAATTTGGTTTGTATTTAGGTAAATTCTAAAAAGAGAGAACATATGAGTCACATTAATATGTTTATACTTCTTCATTTATACTGACTACCGTTGATTCATTTCATGGAAAATTATGCATACAAACTTTGCGTATAAGGCAAAAAGATTTAAATAAAGATATCAACGGGGGTATTCATTGGAACGATTTCACCAAACCGTTCACATCTTTCATACGAAATAAAAATGCGTAATTTTAACTGTTCTGTGGACATTAAAGTCATTTTATTGCCACATAGCTTGGCACCGGCCGACACAACCAAACGCACCGACCGTGCGGCCATCTTGTGACGACTCGACCAGAAAACAATTCGGCATATTTCGATTACCACGTGACAACGCAGATCGAATTTATTTCGGATCAAAGCGCTTGCGGGATCAAGATTTGATCTGAGTATCTATCGCTTATTGTGTTTTTTCTTGATAACAATTTCTGAAACTGTATCTACCATTGGGAGGTTAATACACTTACAAATGAGTTTTGATTTTATCACAAACATAAAGCAACTTCATCATCGTATCTACAGACCACAGTTTTGACTTAAAGCCTCTGAACTCGACAACAGAAAGACAAATTCTACGAAGCAATAAATCATCTTTGTTATTATGAATCTTACTTCTATAAAGACGGGTGCCTATGGTGAAATTGATTTTGCTATAAACGATGTAAAACTTTAAGAAGACGATGAATCATTTTCCAGGAATGCTTTAGAGAAGAAGTGAACGCAAACTAATATATTAACGTTTATGTTTCATCTATTGTGGTGGAGCGTTAGTTCGTCCTTGCTTGTGGTCAAATTATTTCAATTACAGATACGAATGAATGACTCAATCGTCATAATTAAATGTAATTTGTGAATTATTTCTGTGTTGTCATCGTCATGATTTTCACGGGTGACTGAAACCGTTAAAAAGAAAAACATAACAAAGAATAAATATATAATAAACAACTTCAAAATATGTTTGCACAGCACATTAAAGGAAATATAGTGTAAAGGGTAAATGTAATAAAACTGATTGCGTCAATTTGAGATAAATTGTATCCTTGGTATGATCATCTCTTTTCATATATAATAGTTAATTTTCTTCGGTTCAATCGTTTTCATGGTTACGCGACAATGAAAATATAAGCGATGAACTGAAAAGAGCAGCACGCATGAGAGAAGAAATGAAAAGACGTGAACGTTATTACTCTTTATGTACATGAATGTCGTAGCTATTTACATGTGTTGATTTCACGTGAAAAATAATATGAATATGATTTAGTTGTAAATGAACTTTAATTGTTAGTCTCTGAGCAAAATAATATATTTTCCCTATATTTAAGAAACATTATGTAAAACTTTTGGTTTTCTTCTTTAAATATAAAAGCTGTATATTTATATTTATCGCAGCAGTGTTGGCCACAAAATATAATTTACTTAAGCATTTTAACGGGTACATACGAGAAATGGTTGTTTTTGCTGCTGCTGTTGTTGTTGTTGTTGTTGTTGTTGTTGTTGTTGTTGTTGTTGTTGTTGTTGTTGTTGTTGTTGTTGTTGTTGTTGTCGTTGTCGATGTCGTTGTCTTTGTCTTTGTCGTTGTCGTTGTTGTTGTTGTTGTTGTTGTTGTTTTGTATTATTTGAATTATAAAATATCTCAATAAAGGGTATGATCTTGGAAGATTTAATATGGTTATATATAAATGTATGTGTATATTCTGAAGCAGATATCCACAATAAAGACAGTCCAGGAACAAAAACCGGACAAATGAACGATTAATATTATGTTTACTTGAAAGATTTAATAATTTCACTAAATAACCTTTAATTTGCCCAATCAACAAGTCACAATTAACTGAAAACACGTGTGAGGTAATCAATTCAAACATACACAAACTACAAGATTGCGTCGTGACAAAACATGTACATGTTATTTGTATATTCCTGACTGCTTCATGACAGATAAGTGCAATATAAATAAAAACAAATAAAACACTGGGGATGAAAGAAGTTAAAAACAACAACATAAATCCTCAAAAAAACGTTATCGAGAATTCATACTAAGGAATAATCAAACATACATGTGACTTCAAACTCAATTTTGAAATACCACAATGCACCAACGACTCGTTTGATTTATTTTCGATTTTGTAATCTTGAAATAACAAAATGTTGACAATATCAAACGATAAACTTGTTGTTATTTGCTATAATATAGTTGAGTCGGAGGGTATTTGAGAACTCTCTAACGATAGAAGATAAAATATGCTTCAAATTGTTATCAGGTGGAACTCTTTTGTAAACACAAAACACAAAATCTTCAAAGAGAGATGCAATACTACAAAAACAAGGCTAGAAAGAACCATCACAGACCCAACAAACAAACGTGTTTTTATACCCTTACTTACTTATGTTAAATTTCTGACTTTCTGTCTGTGTTATCAGTGTCATGTATAGATAGCATTTATTGTGATTTTGCAGTTTCATATGATTTCGCAATCATTGTTGTTCTTTTCCTTTGTTCTCGACCCTGAAAGTATTGATATGATTGCTACAATAAACTTTTGTTGCTCATTTGCTTGGTTTTTTAACATGTTCGTTACTAACACCCTTTGTCACGTGTCTTTTTAATCGTTGTTGTCTGGTTTCATAATTCGTTGTTGCTTTCGTTGTAATGTCGCACCCTGTTGCAGTTTACTGTCGTCGCCGTTGTCGTTGCTAAATACCGTCGTTGTTGTTGCTTAATACCGTCGTTGCCGTTGTTGTATATTGTCGTCGCAGTTGGCGTCGCAGTTGTCGTCGCTATATATACTGTCGTTGCTGTTGTTGTATATTTTCCTTGCCGTTGTCGTTCAGCATAGATGTACTTCGTCGCCGTCGCCGTCATTGTTGTAACGTAAATCGCCACCATTGTTAAATTACATGATGTTGTCGATGCCTCTGCTCAGTATAGTATATAAACTGTTGACGTTGATAAATATACTTGTTACCATTGTTAATGATGTCAGTGTTGTCGTTTCTGTCGATATATTGTCACCGTTGCTAATGCTACGTATGCATTTGCCACTGCCGTTGCCATGTATGTTGTTATCGTCATCGTTGCTGTATATTTCGTGTTACTTTGTGCGCGGTCGCCATTTTCGTTGCTGTGTTTGTTGTCGTTGAAATGTAGGCCATTACTGTTGTCGTTGCAATGTACGCTGTTGTAGATATTGCTGCTCTATATAGTGTCGCCGTTGTCATTGGTAAAAAAGTTGCTACCATTGTCGCTGCTGTCTGTCAATATTGTCGATGGCGTCGTATTTGTATTTTGTCGCCATTGTTCTTGCTGTTCTGAAGTCGCTATTATTGTTGCTCTGTTAAGTTTTATCATCGTTGCCGTGCATATTGTCGACGATGTCGTTGCTGTGTATGTCGTCGCCATTCGCGTTGCTTTATATACTGTCGTTGTCGTTGCTATATATTGTTGTTGCCGTTGTCGTTCAGCACACTGTGTATGTCGTCGCCGTTGCAACGTTAATCGCCGTCGTTGTCAAATTACATGATGCTGCCGATGCCTCTGCTCTGTATATAGTGTGTAAACTGATGTTGTTGACGTTGATAAGTATATTTTCTTACTATTGTTAATATTGTCGCCAACACTTCTTATGAAGGCGCCATTGTCGTTGCTTTGTAAGTTTTCATCAGCGTTGTTGTCGTGAATATGACGTTGTTGTTGCTGTGTATTTCGTCGGCGTTGTCGTTGTTATGTTTGATGCTGTAGACGTCTTTACTCTGTAAAATGTGGCTGATGTCTTTTGGCAGGTGCTTTGTTTCTGTGTATATTGTCGTTGACGTCATCGCTGTGTACGTTATTATTATCTATGTCTATGTTGTCGGTGTTGTCATTGCTGTATATTGTCGCCGTCGTAGTAGTTACGTAAATTGTCGTTCTTGTCTTTGCGGTCTTTGCGGTGTTTGTTGTCACTTCTGTGTATGCTGTCATCGTTGTCCATGCCATGGATGCAGTCGGTATTGTCGTTGCTCTCTATGTATGTTGTCGCCGATGCGACTTATGTTGATATTGCCGACGTTGTCATTTATATGGATGTAGCCATCGTTGTTGATGCTATGGCTACAAAAGCCATCGTCGTTCTTACGGATTAAGTCGCCGTTATCTTTGTTATGTATGATGTTGTCAAGTCGCTGCTCTGTATAATGTCACTTTAGTCTTTGATAAAAGTGTGAGGGTGTTGCTAATGTTGTCACCGTTGTCACATTGCTTGGCTGCTGTTGACGCCCTCAAAGAAGTGTATATTATCGCCGTCGTCGCTTCTATGTACATGTAATTATCGTTGTGGTTGTCGTCGATATCGTCGTACCTATACATATTGTCGATTGTGTCATTGTCGTGTTTGTTTTCGCTTCTACGAATGCTGCAATGGATGCAGTCGCCATTGCAGTTGTTATGTAGGTTATCACAGAAACGATTAATGTTTATTTTGTTGTCGTTTTTTATATGTTTGTTGTCAACGTTGTCATTGCTATAAATCCGTCGTGTTTCTGTTTTTGTTTTTAATGTTGTAGCACTACATTTTGTATTGTTGCTATGTATGTTATCGATTCTATATATGTTGTTGTTTTGAAATATTACTACTTTATGATGTGGTTGAAGTGTTCGTTGTTCTGTATGCTGGCGTTGCTATTCATTATACCGCCGTCGTCGTAATATTTGTCGAAATTGTTTTTACGATGTATGTCGTCGCCGCTGTCAACGTTATGAAAGTCGTCATCGTTTTTGTTGTTGCATTCAAGTTTATCGTTGCTTTGTATGTCCCCACCATTGCCGTTACTATGCATGTCGTCATTGTTGTCGGTGTTACGTATAGTGTCGCAGATGTTGTTGTTATGGACATTGGTTTTTTAGTTCCAATGTTTCTCTGTATCTATAAAATAACTTACACGTATGTTTGGATCTTAAACATTAATCAACTTTTATTATTCAAATAAAACGTTCAAATTGCACATTAATGATAACTTGACTTTCCCAACTACGTATATTTTCACGTGTGATTCTAAAGAAACAGGTTTTACAAAAATGCGTTTGAGATATCATCTATGAACTTAAAATGACCTATTTAATACACATTAGCTTATCTCATAAATACAACATCACAATTTTAGAAAATTAGGTAATAAAGAACAGAAAGTTAAAAAGAAAACGGACTCATTGTACCTCATCTTCTTGGTCAGGGTGTCAGTGTTCTCCGTCAAACGACTCTGATATTATAATTGCTGATATATAACGAGGTATATAATTGTAAAACATTCGATCTTATCCAGTTTGATATGAAATCATCTGCTTGCTTTTCGCTTTATGCGGTGTAGAGGTACAATCATTCATAACATTAATTTGAGCAATTAAACTACGTGCTACAATACAGATGACGAAATTATTTTATAATAGCTAACAATGCAAATGAAGCATTGAAAGGAGATGGTGAAAAGGATAGAAAAGTAACATTCCAACATAGTTTGTGTGAGTTGAAAAATTACCGTGAATACTAAATAAATACTGAAATTTTGTAGTTTCAAATATTGAGATACATCAAGAATAATGATGAAAAGCAGGAGCATGCTTAACCGCCTACACATACCCCCCCCCCCCCCCCCTCTCTCTCTCTCTCTCTCTCTCTCTCTCTTCTCTCTTCTCTCTTACATAACGTATTAAAGGGTATCTAGAGAGATAACAGCAATTGAATAATTAATCCAGAGCGCGCGTTTTATGACCTCACGTGACATTCACATTGATTAACTCTATATACAATTTGATCCAATAAACAGAAAACTTTGCATAATTAATTACATTAAACTATAAATGCTGAAGGTACCACAGGTATCGGCATCAAGGCGAGTAAATATGCTGTTATAGTCTGCCGATCAAGGGAGACTTTAGACATGTTTCAAATATTATAAGATTGTTATCGGTACTAATCAAAAATCACTTAATAATCTGTTATACATCCACCACATGTCAAAAAGGTAAAAATTGTAATCATTTGGGGGAAACTAAACAAAGAAAAATCATGAATATTGATATATTGTTTAATTGTACATGCCACTTCATTGACGCACTTAACTGAAAACTTTAATTACGCAGACCTGAACGACATTAAGGATGGCAAGGCGTAGTAGTAGTCTTGGGAGTGTTTCCCTTATATAAAACCATCTCTATAACGAGATTGAAAACATGAATAAAAAAACCTACTAAGGTCTTGTATCCACCCAAAAAACTGGCATGCCTATTTAATTAATATTATGAAGTATATTCAGCCTGTTGTCTTGATGCAAATTACAATCAAATCATTTTTTTTTAACATTCTCACTCATATGCACCCACATACGAGTTTACTACGAGACCGTTCAATCACAGTAAAATAACACCCATAACAATGACAAGGTTAAATATATTAGTCTTGATTCCAAACCCTTCTATTATTCAACAGTCATGAAGATCAAACGATACTTTCATTTTGATTAAAGAAAATATCAGTTTACTACCGTTCGAACGCAGTAAAACAAACACCCGGATGTTTATATTTACCGACAATCAATGTCAAGGTCGAACATATAAAATTATTTCGGATCTCTTAACACTTCAACAATCGTGAAGATCAAACGATAGTTTAAACATAAACTTACGTATAAGATATATATAATTTAAAACAAAAATATTATTTGCAAGTTTTTCAGGCCTTGTTTAAAAAGTAGACTTGGCCTTCTTCAATTTTTCTTTCAAGATAAACTAAATGTCTTTAGATAAACCTATAGAGTAACAAGTAAACGCGTCCGTCCCCGTGTGAAAAATACAGAATGAGATATTTTGACAATTTCCTTCTGCTGTCGCCAAAACAGAGAAAACACATGTTATAAATCATGGCGGTGACATGGCGCGGAATTTCACGATACATCAAGCACGTGACGAGCCGTTTCAGACTTTTTTTTCCACATTTTTGAATTATGCGAGGTACAACGACCTTGTTGTTAATTGTCAACTTTGTAGAAAAATGATATAAAAAAAATTAACAAATCACTGGTGAGACGAATTTTCCATGGTGGTACAAATGTTCGCTACGCCCTCCGCGGTCTTCAAAACGAGGCGCGTCAGTCGTTTGTTCTCACCTTCTTGACAGGAGAGCTACACGAAATCGTTGTTTCTGGTTTACCGTCACCGCAATTGAAACGAAAATATTCTGTCTGTCTGACTCACGCGCTGTTTGTGTATGCCAGCGGAACGTAAAACAAAATCACTGCGCGCAATAAATACACAATAATTAAATCATAATAGTAAAACAATAGCCATAATTACAAATATCTGTAGTTTAATGACTACTGGATAACTAAAAGAATAGCAAAAATTCTGCAGAATGTAGACAACATAGCTGGCACAAGTAAAGTCTTGACAAAGGCTACTTCTGTATTAATTAACCCATAAGTTGTGTAAGTTTTTCAACCAGAAAAGCGAGCTACCTTTCAGAATGTTTGCAAATGTCTGTGCTTATTTTGTTTGGTGAGCATTTTCTAAAAACAGAGATATATAGCCTTCAATAGTGGTCATGCAAAATTGACACCATTCCATAACGAATACAAGTCTTTATGCTCTTGGTGACTATAATGATGTATGTAAACTGTGTTTTATTTGTCGTTTTATTTAATAGTTTAGGTCTTAAACCAGTATATAAGTGTTCGAGTTGGAAGTCTGGAACTGTATACTCATGTACCACCAATGCTTTGATTCTTTAAGTGCATCAATTCTCTTTTTCATTTTATTTGTCGATATTAGTATTTTGTAAGTCGTTGATTATTCTGTCAGTTGTTATAGCATTTTGTAGGGGATATTACTGTATTATATTTGGTGATACTGCTGTATTATATCTGGTGATATTGCTGTATTATATTTGATGATATTACTGTATAATATTTAGTGATATTACTGTATGATATCTGGTGATAGTGCTGTATTATATTTGGTGATATTGCTGTATTATATTTGTTGATACTGCTGTTTTATATCTGGTGATATTGCTGTATTATATTTGATGATACTGCTGTTTTATATCTGGTAATATTGCTGAATTATATTTGGTGATATTGCTGTATTATATTTGTTGATATTGCTGTATTATATCTGGTGATATTGCTGTATTATATTTGATGATACTGCTGTTTTATATTTGGTGATATTGCTGTATTATATTTGGTGATATTGCTATATTATATTTGGTGATAGTTCTGTATTATATTTGGTGATATTGCTGTATTATATTTGGTGATAGTTCTGTATTATATTTGGTGATAGTTCTGTATTATATTTGGTGATATTGCTGTATTATATTTGGTGATATTGCTATATTATATTTGGTAATATTGCTATATTATATTTGGTGATAGTTCTGTATTATATTTGGTAATATTGCTGTATTATATTTGGTGATATTGCTATATTATATTTGGTGATATTGCTATATTATATTTGGTGATATTGCTATATTATATTTGGTGATAGTTCTGTATTATATTTGGTGATATTACTGTATCATATTTTATGATATTACTGTATTATATTTGGTGATATTGCTGTATTATATTTGGTGATATTGCTATATTATATTTGGTGATAGTGCTGTATTATATTGGTGATATTGCTGTATTTTATTTGGTGGTATTGCTGTATTATATTTGGTGATATTGCTGTATTATATCTTGTGATATTGCTGTATTATATTTGGTGGTATTGCTGTATTATATCTTGTGATATTGCTGTATTATATTTGGTGGTATTGCTGTATTATATTTGATGATATTACTGTATGATATTTGGTGATATTGCTGTATTATATTTGGTGATATTGCTATATTATATTTGGTAATATTGCTGTATTATATTTGGTGATAGTGCTGTATTATATTTGGTGATAGTTCTGTATTATATTTGGTGATATTGCTGTATTATATTTGGTGATAGTTCTGTATTATAT
>JAUMGZ010047380.1:0-19002 GCA_032359645.1 Pododesmus macrochisma | reverse complement strand
TCTAGGTGACGATTTATTGTTTATTGATGTATTATACATGATTGTTAAGTTTTTAGCATGAGTTAAATATGTACTCACTCAAGATTTAGTTATATAGAAAGTCAATCAATAACTCTAGCTCTGTATGAAACGGTATAATAACACATTAAACACATTAAATATATCACATTGACAATATATGTTATACAATATATTTGCAAACATAATTCTCAGCATGCACAACTACACAAACAATTGCACACTAATTGTTTAGAAAACACAAACCGACATGTTCTATACATTGTGTGCGCAAAGTCTGAGATCATGAGCGCATAGTCAGCATTTTACGTCGACAACAATGTGTTATCTTATTAGACATGTTTGGAGTAAGACCAGTACAAAACGCCGAACAAATAAACATATTTATACATTGAATAATATGTCTGTTTTCAAAGCACACAGCATCTCTCGCTAATAGCAATGGTAAAGACCTGACATATAAGTTATAAAAAAACAAAATCTTAAATGTACTTGCTGTCCTAAAATACAAAAGTTTACATTGTAAATATTAGTTTATCTTGGTATGATCATCTATATTATTCATTTATGTGTAAAACTTTGTCGTAAAAAAAATGTAAAATTGCGAATAATAGAGTTGGTCAAAACCTGCAACGTACTCGATTCAAGAAAAAAAATTACTTAAATGAACTCTGTGTCCTATGTATACACAAGTTTACATCCATAAACAATTATTAATACTCTTTTTAGCTTGATATGATTGTGTTTGTGTACGGTTATTGATGCTGTAAAGTGGTCTGTGTTTATATTTGTTTGATCTGTTATCATGTATCGTGTGTGAGCATGGTTACACTACTGTAGACAGTTTGTTTCTTTCATTCGGGTTTAACATCCCTCTTACTCATGTATAGGGTCATATCAAGACGGTGTCTGCTTGCGACAGTGCGCACTTATGGCGCCTTTATAGTGCTGTCTCACTGAAACATCACGCCGCAGACATATTGACATGATACTTCACCCGGTCACATTATACTGACACCAAGCCAACCAGTCTTCTTCTACCCATTCACGCTGCATGTTAAGCAGGGAGCGGGAATAGTGCCCAACTTCTTGGAATAAAGCGCCACCAGGATTCGAACCCGCGACCGCAGATCTCCTCACCAGTGTTTTGACACGAGGTGAACGCCGAAACCACTCAGCTACCGCGGCGGTACACGACTGTACAATGTAAAATGACGAGTGTATATTTGGTTCTATAATGTGTGTTTAGACTCTAAGCTGATTGGAAGCAAACATATCTTTTTTTTATAAACCATAGATGATGACATGAATAAAAATGAGGAAGCGAATTATTGCTGAATTTTATGTAGTAGAAAATAGTATTTAAATTTTGTTTGTGGTGTATTCAACACCGACTAATGTGTATTGGAAAAAATTAGCATATTCACATTAACATTCTGAATATCTACTGAACTGCAATACAACATGTTTATATGAATGTCAACACACTGTTTGTAGAAAGAATGCACGTGCATCGTTTAATGGCATCCCGTTGTTTTGGTTTTTCGCCACGAAACAATGAAAAGTCGAAAACTGGACGCGAAAATTGATATGTTGTATGTATGTTAGTGACGTAACAGTGTGTTCTGTCCGTATCTAAGTACATGTATTTCAAAGAAATCTGGGCATTTATCCTGTTTGTTGACTAGGTTCTTATTGAGTCACACATGTCCAATCTCCAGAAATTCGGTAATTTCTTTCTTATTGTGTTGCTCATTTGTATACCTTCTTACATAAATATTTCCATATTAGTTTCTAACCATAAAAAAAGATGCCATCACAAAGACCTGTCTCTCGTTTGCGCCTAAATGAGAGTGGTTACAAGAAATATGTTACAAAAAGTTCATAGACCTCAACTTGCATTCCATCGAGAATCTTTGGAAGCTGTTTCTTTCCTTTTTCTGTTCATCCCTTCATCAACAAATTTGCTGTTTACACTGAAAATACATCGGAATTCTTTAACCAGTGAAGCTTCGTGTAATGCTTAGTTTTAGTTGTCCCAGTATACAATGTGTAGTTAAAATACTGTAACTAAGACCAACAAACCAGATTCCAATTGAAAAGTACTGATATGATTAACAAGAGGCCCTCGGGCGAAGTTACAACACTAACTAAGGACCTCATAAGAAAAATGTGTACCGGCTTTGAAGTCAATTCGTGAGAAGATAAAAATGTCTCAGTCAATCAGAGGCTACGACATAAATAAAGGATTGTTGAATTGGAATGAACAATAACATCACTAAGTTGGGATCTCATAAAGTATTAAATTCAAAAAACCAAGACGATATTCTAAAGCTGTAAGTACATGGACATGGGCACCAAAAGGAAAACGTTAGACGCACACAGAAAATAAAAAAGTTTTCTTTGGAACAAACAATTACATTTGTAATAACCTTAATTGGGAAAATATAAAGATAACATCCGATGCAATGCTTAAACAATGGAAAAAAAGAACATTAATTGGCTAAAATATAAATAGTGAAAACTTTAATAAAATTGCCAGCACACAAGTAATAAATAAGGAACACATTAAAGAACTTGAGAACATAGTTTATGAACTTTTATAGGAGGGGAAAAAGTTTAAGGTAAAGAGAATTGAAATGATAGATAATTATAAAAAAAAAAGGTATACAAGTTAGTGATATAGAATCACATATTGACATGTTAAGAGTAGATTGGATAAAAAGATTAAATGATAACTTTGAAGCAAATTGGAAGATTTTACCAACGGCTATATATAATAAATATAGAGAAAACCTACTTATTTTAAAATAAATATAAAAAATGCAAATTGCATTCCGAATGCCAAACAAAATAATATCCAAAAATTGTATTTAAATATACATTGATACAAATAAATAGAAATAAAGATAACATAAAACATTTATTTGATATAAAAAGAGAAGTAGTTTGGGGAATATAATGGACAAAGTTTAATACTTATCAATTGAAGGAATGTTTGTATGATATATTTACAGAATATTTTTACCAATAATAAATCAACAATTTATATTTGAACAATTAGGGCCATCCTTAAAATTATGTTGGTTTTGCCCTCTCCCGACACCGATTTTTCATAGTGGGTAGGTAGGTAGGTAGGGGAAAATATTATTTGTATTATCACAAAAATATATTTTTTATAATTTATGCTTGAGTCTGTAAAATTTAGTCAATTTATAGAATAGATGACCCAATATGGAATTTTACATCATTTATAATTGTGACTGTTTAAACATTTTGACTACTGATACAAATGTGATACGATTTTCATTAAATACAATGAACTCCAGCAATATGTAGTTTGTTTAGCACTTATTGATGATGAAACTCAGGTAATTTTAATCTATTGCAACATGCAAAGAAAAGGGCAAGCTGGGTGGAGTTTATTTAATATATGTGGAATCTTATTTGTCCTCTCTAGAGATAATATAGGAAATGGATGGATTAATGTAACTATAGAATATAGTATAAACTAGATGAAACTCGAATGGGGCCTTCGTAGATACCGCCGCTTTAATGTACACCACATTAAACGCATCTACCTTGTGCATATAGCAAGCTCAATATTGTGTATTCAAAAAGGTCTACTTTTTCGAGACTGTTGTGTCTTTCAAAGTGTCAGTGACCTTAACCTTTGATACACTGACCCTAAAACGTTGTCAAAACATTCTTCAAGTTATTTCCTTCAACTGTCTAGTACATATAAGTATACAACAAGTCTACCGTTTTGGGGAAAATGTTTAGTCTTCAGAAGTATCAGTGACTTTGACCTTGCACCCCGTGACCTTGAAACTTTGTCAAAATATTTCTCGCATTGTTTCCTTCAACATTCAAATACATGTATGCATACAAAAAGTCTACTGTTTTGAGAAAGTTGGCATTTTAGGCTTCTGAGGTATCTATGATCTTGACCTTTGAACCTTATGACCTTGAATCTTTGTCAAAGTATTCCTCGATTATACTCTACAACTTCTAATACAGATAAGTATACAACAAGTCAAATTTTTTTGAGCAAATAGACATGTTAAGTCTTCCGAAGTGTTTGTGACCTTGACCTCTGACCTCTGTGACCTTAAAAACCGAAATTTTCTTTGTCGATTTGTATACAATAAATCTACAATTTAAAAAAAAAAAAAAAAAAAAAACATTTTTAATCTTCTGTTGTGTCCTTGACCTTGACCTTTGACTCTTTGATGTTGAAACTTTTCTGTAATTACAAACTTTTTTATACAAAAAGTCTAAGATAATTGGCAATAACTGTTTTTCGAAAAACTGATTTTCAAAATGGCCGCCAGTGACAATCTTAGATGTCTGACCTGTCTGAAGAATAACAACACTTTTTAAGGACAGTACACTAGACTTCCTTATGAAGTTTTAATGAAATCCCTTCAGCAGAACTGGCGTGTAAGTTCAAAAAAGAATTTCAAGATAGCTGCCATGTCAGCCATATTGGATAACTTACTGACCCGAAAATTAACAACACTTGGTCAGGACCTTGTACTGAACATTCCTATGAAGTTTCATTGAAATCTCATTACTAGAAATTGGGTTTAAGTTTAAAATGTAATTATTAACGCACGATGACGGAAGCACAACGAGCCTTATAGGGCACTTGAGCCTTTCTGCTCAGGTGACATAAACATCAATATCATTTAGCTAAAAAGGTCAAGAAGTGGTCACCTTACCTGTTCATGCTTAGCAACACACCTCCTTCAACGATTGTACTTTACACATCGAGTGTCATTATTGTAGTTGTAACTGTGTTGGATATGCTCTGGAAACCAATATTCAAAATAATGTAGATCAAAGGTCAAGGCAGAGTTCCCAGTGACCTACTTTCGGTATGTGACACAGCACCTTACACACAATGATAATATAAAAAGTTCCATTACAGTATGTGCAAAACCAGGGTAAATATGCTCCAATCGCCAATATTCAATAACTAATGTAGGTCTAAGGTCAAGGTACAGTGACCTTATTAAGGTATACGACCCAATATCTTTGACACAAGTATCCATACACTTAGTTCCACCACGGTATGTGTAAAGAAAGGGGAGATATACTCCAGAAAACAATCAAAGGTCAATGTAGAGGTCACAGTGACCTACTTATGGTACGCGACATTCCTCCTTCCGCACACGTACCCTTATACAAAGTTTCATTACACTACATGAACAAATTATTGAAGATATGCTCTGGAAACCAATATTCAATATTGTAGGTCAAAGGTCAAGCTAGAGGTCGTTGTAACCTACTTATGATATTTGACACGCCACCTTCAGCACAAGTACCTATATACCAAGTTTCATTACACTATGTGTAAGTACATTGGAGATATGCTCTGGAAAACCGATATCCAATAATGTTGGTCAAAGGTCAAGGTAGAGGTCGCTGTGACCTATTGATGATATGCAACACACTTTTTTTACTCGAGTAACAAAACTTTTATCGGTTGATTTTGGAAGGATGACACGTCAATTAAACATGTGAATGGACCGGCATCAGAACACTTGTATATATAAAAATTCAAAATTGATTCAGACAGAAATTGACGTATTCTATACATGCTTTTGTTATAATAAACTGCTTTCTATTGCTAATGATTTTTATCAACTGCAGACACTATACATGACGAACAATTAATTTGAGTACTTTGCTAAAACTGATCAAATACTCAACTTTACTAACATTGTTTATAAACAGAACACTTGAAGTAGTCAGGTTTCATGCCGTTTGTATCACATGTGCTTCTTTACTTAGCGGTAATTTCCGGAATATTTGCACAATCTATAATCAAAAAAAAATCTTAGAAATTACTTTTAAGTAAACTAGTAGATCGGAAGCACATGTGTATGTTAGTCGACATTGACAAAAACTTTAGTTTAACATTAATGTTAGCACATGGAATATATCTGTGGTTGTTGTTTGAGGTGATAAAAACACCAGGAAACATCGGCAGCACTCTAATAAAAAAAAGAAACAACTCCTGAAATCCAGACTGATTTACCAGTATTCAAGTAGGAATAGTTTGTATACTGGATTTAAAATGAGGACACTGAATATGAATTATATTTAACCTGCTTACCGTAAGTGCAGATTGTATAGCTCTCTAAAAGTTTAAACGAAGAAAGGTAAACCAAAGCTATTGTGTAAACATGTTGAATGATACATTAACATTGGATAATAAAATTTATGTGACTATGTTTAAAAAACGTATGTTTTAATCTTCCAGACGTTCCATTGCAATAAACTAAAAATGTTCAAATGGAAGTTAATAAATGATATAAAAAAATAAAAACAAAATAAAAAAATAAAAATAAATAAACAAATATATAAGATATTACCGAACAAACAGCTTCTTAAAAAAAAAATAACAAATGTAATGATTGTGATGAAGATGAAGATTATGAGCATTTTTATACAGTGCAACTACTTCAATCAATTGTGGATACATATGCATGAATTATTTAAAAAGGCAGGTAAAATAAAAATATAAGAACTTTTAAAAAATATTCTTCTTAGTTATACATTACAATATGGTTATGAGGACATTCATATTATATTTATTCTGGTAGGTTTTACAAACTACAAATCATATCACATAATTGAGCAGACAAAAGAACAGTAATTTTATTTTGTAATATTAAAAAATAAACTACAAATGTTACAATATGTGCACAGACTTTTACAAAAAGAAAGGCATAATTAGGTAAAGTAATGAAAATGTGTGCTAATGAATAAGCATTCATCAGAGAAATTGTTTTAAGAAAGGCAAACAAAGAAGACAAACAGCAAAAATGTTGAGATCAATTACACGTTACTGACTATACTAAAGTTGTTGTGTATTGTTTTATTTTTACAATTTTGTATGTTTTTCTTAAAGGTTAGTTTGATATGTTATTATGTTTCGGCCAGGTATACTATTAGAGTACATCAACATGTAATACAATGTTGAAATGTGTAAAAAAGCATATGTGAGATTAAAGAATAGATGACATGAAGAACAATGATGCACTGACACTGTATATGAATCATTGTTTAGTCATCTAATGTTAAATAATCCTAATCAACTGATAAAGTACTTTTAAAGTATTATAAAAACAAAAGTTTAAAATTTTAAAAATATTATTGTATATTATCATTTGTAGAATAGAATAAATTAAAATATGCAGTGTTAAAGAAACAAGCCTATATGTTATAAAAAACAATGTATGAGTAAATGTGAACTGCATATACGTGTGCATGTATGTACTGATAAACATTAAGGAATTGTTAGAAGTAAACAGAATACGAATAACCTTGACCAATTAATAGATCAATAATAATATATAACATTAACTGTACGAAATGTGCAAAGAATATCCTGCAGCGACTCTCTCAGTTAACGGTTAATCGACTGTAGATAGGTCAATACCGTTAGACTAGTGTTACTGTAACACATCGTGGTGATGGATCATGAAACATAAATATCCATTGAACACAAGATGGCAGTACATAAAATTAAATAATAAGTTCAGCAACCACCATAGTTTAAGATAATAACATATGCGTAAAATAAATTCAAAAACAATTTTAGTAGCACTGGTTCAAAACACCGTTATCCATCGTTAAGCAGATATGCATACTAAAATTAGAAACGATTAGTTAAACGTTGACCAAAACATTCCGGAAAATTAACATTTATATAGTTTTGAGGAAAAAAAATAGTCGATAAGGTGAAAATGGAATCTTCTTGAAAGATTGAATGAACAATAAAACTAATAAGAAGATCTAATTATAAAACAAAATATGTTAAGCAAATAATAATAAGAATCTAATTGTTTTTTGGACAAAAGCAGAGTTTAGTAAGATGACTTGGAATAGGTTCATGAAGTGCCACGTCTGAGTTCATGAAAACAAAATGTCTCTCCAAATTAGAAGAAACGTCGGTAATCTTGGAATTTATATTGGCAGGAAAGGTTACAACACTGAGTTCGGAACTCATAAGGAAAATGTTAACCGTGTTTGACGTCAATTTGTGAAACCGTAATCGAAAAAAATCTCGGCCAATCAGAGGTCAAGGCAGCCATCTTGGTTTTTTTGTATTGGCACGTAAACAGCAGCACTTGAATTCAGTACAGCAATACTGAAGAAGAAGTTAAATTGTCTCACCAACTCAGAGGCCAAGGTAGATGTATTGGAATTCGGAACGGCATGAAATGTGTAAACACTTACCTGGAACACTTGTTTCAATCTTGATATTAATTGGTTCAGCCATTCTTTAGAAGAGATCGGAAAATATCTCAGCCGATCAGACCTTATCGCGTCAATCTTGAATTTTTGAAGGGACACAAATAGTAACAGCACTTAGTTAGGACCTCACAAGGAATAGTTGTACCAAGTTCTTAGTCAACTGATGTAGTTGTTCCTTTGAAGAAGTTGAAAATGTCTCGGCAAATCAAAGCCCTCGGCAGCAATCTAGGAATCCGGATGTGCACATACTTTAAAAACACTAGTCGGGACCTTATAAAACTAGAAGAATTACACGTAGGACCAACATACTAAAAATGATTGACCAGCAAACAATAGCTTCATCCAAAAGTCACCAGCAGACTGTACAAGCAAAGTGAGATGGGCATATTAAACACTACGTCAAACCAACTATATGGGTCAAAGGACCTCGCCCGTGATCCGAAATCAAGCTCAAAATGAACCGTCATCAATGAACTCGCAATACCACGTTAAAGCCGCAAGAAATTAATGTTAAACATTGAAATATAAATATAAACACACTTGATTGTTTTTAATCATTTTAATATTGTTGTTGGCTTTAAAGCTGCTTCACTCGCCAGTATCATCAAATCATACTTAATTAGTTCACAAGAAGTCATTTGATCTAATATAATATATAAACAGCTATTACGATATAGTTATTATAACATTAATAGGCATTAGCGTCAGAAAGGATTGCCGTATAAGTACAAATTGCAAAACTACACTTGTTTATTTCTAAGGAATTATTGATGATAACGTAAAAAATATGTGATGACAATGTTCAATTTAATAGTACTATGCAGTAAAAATGTAAAACAAAAACGAGAATAGAATATTAAATGCATATTGTATCAAAAATGTGAAACTAATGTGTACAAAGGATATTTTGTGTTTATTTACTCTAAATTAAAGACTAACATTGATGTCACATACACCAGAAATACAAAAGAAAACTAGAAAACAAGACTGTTATAGTTACAATACGACTTCCATCAGTAAACACTTATTATAAGTAAGATAAGTTTAGGATAGATACGAGCCTTATTAACAAAGACTGATGAGA
Organism: Pododesmus macrochisma; assembly: GCA_032359645.1. Taxonomy (NCBI): domain Eukaryota; kingdom Metazoa; phylum Mollusca; class Bivalvia; order Pectinida; family Anomiidae; genus Pododesmus; species Pododesmus macrochisma. The sequence goes on along the minus strand of JAUMGZ010047380.1, from coordinate 9,629 downwards.
AGATCGTGATGTTTTCTGTTCAAGTTTATAATTGTATTTTTCGTCATTTATTTTCTATTCGTCCCAGATTTTCCTTTTATTTGCCCATGTCCATGAACTTATGTCATAGTGTAACATAATGTTCCACTGAGTGGAGGTCGTATTGAGACACCGTTTAAGCAATTTAAATTTCAATATGATAAACAACACGTATAGTAATAAGTTGACATTACAAAATACAACATAACCAATTACACAATTGCACACTAAAACGGGCTATCAGTGACTACAATAGCTATAAGTAAAAAGAACAAATACCCTGTATGAAGTACCCTCATTCCGCATTCCTGGTCTTACTACAAATCAACACCGTCAGTATTAAGTGAACATTATAACAATAATTTATATAACACAATTGTTTTGATTAAAGTGTGTGATAAACATGCAGCATAAACCTTAAATCATCAAAGACGAATATTGTAACTATTCTTCACAAAATTGTGCGCATGTACATGTAAAAAATTTAAATATCTTCAAGCTGATACATATTTGTTTAGGTATCTGTTAGGTTTTTATTGTGCGCATTACAACGTGTATATATGTAAGGTTTTAATGCTATCTTTTTGATTGTTTAAGAGAGAAAATGAATACGAGATGTGTGTAAAAGCAATCTGTATCGGTTAGGAAAATACTTTGAACCATTTGACTTCAATATCTTACAGGCTTATGCCCTTTACATGTTAGTAAATGAGTAGCGATAAAAAGTAAGTTGTCTTCCATGATGACCATCTTGAAAATCTATAAAAGGGAGAAATAGGACCAACCCAACACAAATTTTGACAAACCATTAATAACCCTAACACGTACTTTAGAAGACAACATCATGATAATTGACGTGATACTGTATACTGAGTAATTTTAAAAGTAATATCTAATGGTGTTCGGTGGTTTGACATTCTGTGTATTTATACAATATATATCGTATTTAAACATCATGTAGGCAAATGTACTTAGAAAACAAACAAATTAAAAGTCTATAAATAAAACGTATTATATACTTATTTATATAAAAAAGTTATTATGTGGGAGGATTTCACTTGTCATATAATTTGTAGAGTTAATGGTATGCAAACGCTTGCCAATGGGAAGATGATTTTCAGAGATTTCGCACCTGTGTTCACAAATGAAATTAGACGTAGTTGCAATGCAGGTTGAATTTAATTAGTGAATTTCACTTGTAAAACATTTACAGGTACATTCCTAAATTTGAGTATTAACTATTGGTAATAGGGGTAAGTCTTACCCAGGAAGTCTTAACATAACCTTTCCAAAGTGGTGTAGACCCTGAAACGTTTAGTTTGCCCATTATTAACTTGCTAAACGCCAATGAAACGCTACCAAAACGCTTGTGAAACGCTGACGAATTGCTCGTGAAACGCTCGGTGAAACGCCACGTAAACGCCAAACGTTAAACGCTAAACGTTGAAATCCTTTCAAAACAATGACGGTAGATTTCCAGACTAAACGCTGAAACGATACTAAATTTCAAACTTAATTTCTAACGAATGCGTTATTAATTCATACACAAATGAACATAAATTAATAGTAATTATATAATTATATGTTGTCATCGTATATGTTACTCATTTTACTGGGAATGTATTGTGGTTTGATCTTGACCGAGGAAAGTTCAATAGATCGGTGTGGTTAATAAGGCTATACCAACCATGAAACAGGTAGAAAGCAACGCCGAAGACATAATATAACTGTACACTTAGTCAGGTAACAAATTGTAGTGGCATATTCTACACATTGATTTACATTCAGAACTTCTTATATTTGACGCGTCTATTTTTTTGCACAGAACATTTTATAAATAACTGAATAACTTTTTAAAGAACAAAAATCACAACATTTGTCTGCAATTCATGTGGCTTTAGATTGTTATTAGTAGGTATGTTAACAATCAATACGAGTTACATAGTACATTTCACAAATTAAATACCCTTTGGTGACCTAGTGTTGACCGTCCTTATACCCTCGTGATTTTGAAATGTCCATTTAAACTTTTTATTGAGAGGCACACAATTAGGTTACTTGAGTACAAAATGGGTACCCGACCTACCCTAAGTTAGGTAAGGTCCATTTAGAGTTTATTCATGTGTCAAAGTTACTCTTTTCGGTCAATAGCAACCACAATAATACCGAGTGTGTAATCGGACTTGTTACATTTGAGCTAATGTGCAATGTAAATGATGTAAGGGAAAGTAAATACAATCATGGTGATATATGTTGTTAATAATGTCCAACTATATCATTTTGAAAATTCAATCCTAAGGTTGTACATCTTTTTCAGATACATGAAATGAGTGAATTTATATTTTCGTGATAACGATCAAACGACCAGAGGATATCGAAAGTTTGTCATAAAATGTCCGGTAGATGTCCGTTACCCGAGCTATATACACATACACGTGTCTGATTGATATACATACACTTTGAACCTGGCCAGGTAGAACAATCCGTCTTCCTATTGCCACTTTGGTACGCTGAAGACGTTAAATTATGTATATATAGATACCCATGCATGTATATATTTCTTGTGTGTACTTTTAAAAGATATTGTCAGTCTTTAGTGAACCTGAACATTTACCAACTTATGATCAACTCACATACTTCTAAGTTACTTACTGTGTCAAAATAATGAATAAATGAAAACAAACAGAACAAAAAAACATGGCAACATCTAAGACAAATTCAAAACACTTGGAGCGAAATATTGAGAAAGAACAGTGGTTAAAATAAGACTAGAAGCACTTTTTACTGCATCTAAGCCCCATTTCAAAACATCTTCTTTAGTACTGGACTTCTCTGCATTGATTGAGTTCAACTTACATCCGGTTGTCACAACTGTAAAGGTTACATTTTCCCTACATTTATAAATCCACATCAATGAAACAATCCTAATTATAATATATCACCATACATTTGTTTGTTTTATTGGAATTTAACATATCAACTCATTTAAAGGTCATAACAATATGTAATCTGTGATAATGCAAACTGCTGGCAGCTTTATAGTGTTGTCTCACTGAAATTCCGCGCCATAGAAACATGATGTTTAACTTGGTTACATTAACCTTACATCGAGCCAACCAGTCATTCTCCAACCAAGAAATGTTGAGAAGAACATTACGTTAGCAGGGAGTGAGAAGATTACCAAATGTTAACGTCTTGAATTCAACATTTGACTGTCCGCGCCAGCAGCAGTCCACCTCCACAATGTCCGATTTATAACTGATAGTAGAGAGGATGACCCGGTGCAAATGGTTGGTCAACCTTGCAAGGAGCGTACCTCCGACCCTCGGACAGGGGTGGCTTTGACAATGACTCAAAGCCACAATGTGTGTTAAAGATGTATATGTTAAGACTTGTTCGGAATTAAATACTATCTACCGTATACTGAAGCGAATGACACAAAAACACGATATTTCAGTGAGATTGCACTATAATCATCATATTGTCTTCTAATGGTCACTATGGTACGCTGAAGACTACCAATTTCCTGCTAACGTCATCATTAGTGCACACTGAAACAAGCAGACACTGTCATGATATGACCTAGAGATGAATTGAGGGGATATTAAACCCCAAGAAAACAAACAAACAAACACGCTTTTTGACCAGATATAAAATGTGTGTATAAACATGTATTTAAAAACTACATTTTCTTAACAGACAATGTCAGTGGACACATTATCAATAATGTAGGCATGTCTGTGGCATGATATTTCAAAGAATCAGCACCATCAATTCCTCATCAGAAGGCACTATCAAATCGTAAATTCTGGCAAATCTTTACAAGACAACAAAAGATACAGATGAGGTGAAGTGTCATGTGTGCGATGTAAATATTAAATGTTGAAGATTTACAAAGCTGTACTTCAATTTCTAAACATGTACAGATTTGTGTTATGTACAGACTCTTGCGACTCCAATAAGGCATTGACGAGCAAACCTGTCTAGTTTTTCATCATTCATGGTACAGTAACATTCTTAGACATGCACAAATCCATATAAACTTTCCAAAGTCCATCAACACAATGTCATGTGCCTGAGGAATCAATCACAATTTTTGCTTTAAATTATCTTTTGCTGTATTACTTAAACTTGTATTTGTCTAAACACTTTTTGTCATAGATCTGCCCTTTGTTCACAGGTGGTCATTTTACAAAAACATAGTCCATTGCAAATTCAAAAAATAATAATAAAAAAACAAAAAACAAAACTGAGGGATATATATGTAAAAATTGAAACACAATTAATTTACAAATACAACAATGTTTGATCACACGATGAAGCTAAAGTGTGTATTGGTATAACAAAATGTATGCTACAATGCATTTAAACCAGCACATCTTTTTGTTGCAACTTTAACTTTAAATGGTTTTTGTTGATAATTACTACATAGAGAATGTTACTTGGTAAAATCAATATCACGTGCCAAATCAGCCTGAAAATGACATATAATATGGATTTTAACACGTTTTATTATGTTTATCGCATAGTTCAACAATAGAAAATGATATATGAGATTTTATTAAACATAACCTGAGTGCACTGTATGAGACAGGCTATTTTCCTAAGGACATAGTTGAGAATTTAATGAAAATAAACTTGGTAATAAAAATGAAGTACATCAATTTCAGTTTCAGTTTTATAACTCTAAAAGTGTTCTGCATCATAAAAGATCTATGCACAAAATGTATATGTTTAGTTACGAGGAGTTATGTGATATGCATTTTTAGATTGCCGGTTTGATACTCGATATTAATTTTCCGCCGCAGGTCCTACATGAGTTACAAGATGTTTGCCTTATCATATAGGCCAACATACTGATACAGTACAACGCATATGATAAATCAAATTTTTTGCTGTTGATGTAGCATTTGTTAGATTGTACAAGTATATTGCGTGATTGAGCGCTGTCCAAATGGTTAAGTTAGGACATGATTACATGATATTAAAGTATTACTGGTATATATAAACTTAAGGTAATATAGACAAGGATATCAGTATAGCAGGTTCAGGTCTATTCAGCTTGGCGGGGGTCTGATCTAATGATTTCCTGCGGTCGTAACTATCGGTAAATATATACAAGCTTATGAACTTGCCTTGGCAAATGCTGCCTCAGATATAATTGTTTACTTTCAACAATGAAACATAAATAATAAAGCCGTATAAACAAATCGAAATTAAGGAGACTGACTAGAATGAAATTATTTTTGAATACCTATTTGTTTGTTTCTTTGTTTAATCTGGGTTAAATGTCCCTTCAACTCAAGTATAAGTCATATCCAGACTGTACCTGTTTGTAACAGTGCACTCTTAGTGCTATTTTATAGTGTTGTCTCACTGAAAAAGTATGCATCTGTTTCAGAACTAGAGCATTCGCTTCATAATCCGGTAGGCAGTGTACTAAATCCAGACAGGTCTGAACATTTTTATCTATGACGCACATTGTGACTTCGAGTCATTATCGGAGATATCGAGATAGTGTCTGTTTTTAACGGTGCACATTTATGGTGACTTTATAATGTTGTCTTACTGAAACATCACGTAATATACATAATTACACGATAATTCACCAAGACCCATAATTCTAACACTGAGCCTACCAGTCCTTGTTCTACCCAGAAATGCTGAGTTCTCAGCGGGGAGTTATTGGCTAATTGTTATGGCTTATGATTGGACGCGATCTGGATTTGAACCTCTGTCCGAGACTCTAGCACCAGCTTACAACAACTGAGCCAACACCCTACATCTGAGCCACCTTGTTAGGTTTATATAATACAATTTTCTATCCAGATTGCCGACATAAGCGTTTAACAACAATATAGAAGATGTATACCTCTTTTGTTTATGTTTGATGTGATTCTTGTCAATCTTGATGCGAGTGGTGAAAAGTGACGAGGAACTGTTGTGTCAGCAAGGTAACATAATAGTAAAAGGAAATATGAATTTGTTTGCTTGGCCTTAACTGAGATAAAGACGTTGAAAAATCCATGACAACGCTGAACTAGTCATTGTATCATGTTTGTGTCGGCGTTTCCTACTTACATATATAACGCTATCAATAACAATTGGACTAGCCTATAGATTCGTAAAGCAACTTCGGACTCAGTAGTCTGCTGTAGCTAGGATTCAGGCTGTAGTCAGTACTCGGGGTCGCACCTTGCTATGATAATATGTTGTTAATGTACTGGACTGTTTGACTCTTGTATATATTCAAAATTTTAGATACATGTAGTCATGCAGTGTTTTAGCCTGTTTGTGTATATACCTCGAACTTGCAAGTACTCATTTTTCTGCATTCAACAAGAAGGAAATAGGGTATACTGTCGAGTTGCCAAAATGTTCTCGGTCATGGTAACAATATGATACCCGGAACGTCGCAATCACGGAAATATATTATTTATTTAAATCTTCAACGAGCTTTTATTTATACAAGACTGGAAACGAACTGTTAATGAATTTTGGTTACTTCGAATTTCATCAAAAGTAAATAAAAAATGAGGTACCGCCTCAATTTTCTTAAAATAAATATATTTATGTACGAGAATGTATAAAGTATAACATGAAATATATTAAAATATATGCAGAGGGCATACAAATATATTAAGCATTCCAGTAGGCACATATTGTTACGAAATAACGACAAGTGATGTAGTGAAATTTCAATATTTCGATGTTTTTTTCAAATACAAATAAAAATGAACTGCCACCTCGATTTTCTTAAAATAAAAATATTTATGTACGGAAATGTATCAAGAAGAACATATGTAAACATTTAAAAATTCTGTCCTGATGATAAACGCAAATATACTATTTTTTGTTTGTACATGTATAACACCGAAATAACGATTCGTGCAGTTATTTATAAGTAAAGGTTCATTGTTTAGGTGTTTCTTCAAATATGATAATCTACTTCCCCCTCGAGTTTCTTATATTCAATGGTTTGGTGGAAAATAAATTATCAAAAAGGACATATGTGTATGTAAAATATGTTTAGGAATGCGTTAACGTATTACTCCCTGGTAAAATGCAATATAATTTAAGTTGTTTTGATCACGATAGGGTAGTACTGCCATGCTTTGTTTGACATCTTGTCAGATACAGAGACAATATTACTACTTTTATAACACTTTGAATCTGAACGACTATGATTAACAGCCGAATACTAATGCTCGAAAAGCAGTGACACAAACAAAAGTATACATGTACATGTAAATTACAAATTAAACATTTAAAACGGAACTAAACTATCGAAAACATCGATTATTTATAAAATAAGCTTACTTAAGTGTATTTTATGTTTTGAAAATAAAAAAATTACTCAATACAATTGATTAATTTTGAAATTGTTATGTGTAAAATCCTTCATGATAAAATACCGATGTTAGAAATAGCGAGGAGGGTTGGCAAACTGACGCTGAAACGAAACGCTTAACACTAAACGTAAAACGGTAAACGCTCAATGCTTTTCTATCAAACCACACACGATAAACGCTAAAGTATGTACTCTAAACGCTCAACGCTGAGTTTTAATCAGAAACGCTGAACGCTGATAAATGCAAAACGCTGACTAAACGCTGGCGAAATGCTGACTAAACGCTTATGAAACGCTGTCGAAAAGCTGACTAAACGCTGGTGAAACGCTGTCGAAACGCTGGGAGTGGACAAACTAGACGTGTTAGGGTCTGTATCTACTCGTGTACAGATTAACCAATGGAAATATATGGGAGTGGCTTATAATAATTTGCCATCCGGTTCAAAAATAGACCTTTATTAAATAATTCAATGTCTAATAGTCGAAAGTGTAGAGATTTAGGTATAAAGTAACATATCAGTGACTTTAAGTTTGAAGCACGGCGCCCGAAATTACCGAACTAATCATTACATCTACTCGTGTATGCATGGTTTATTTGATAAAAAGGTTCAGCCTCCACTTCTCTATCATTATATGACCGACGATTCTTACAACATTTCAAAATTGAGTCTTTAGTCGTATCTTTCATGTTTTCTTCATTATTGTATATTTTGTATGTATTGAAACTCTTTTTGTATTTTAGAGAAACATCTTCTATGGTGTGTAAGGCATTAAGCCTATTCCAATCAACGTCATTAGCTTCAGGTGATTGTAGTATATATGACAGTATGTATGGCAACATCCCACCTCCGATTGTGAATACGAACTGCTGAAAACTTGTAAATTGGTAAACTTTTCCTAAATTGTACATGCCAATAAATATACAAACAACAAAGCAGCTCCATAAGACAAATTTCAATCAAATCCAAAAGACTTTATAATGAAAAGGTCCTGGTGAAGGAAATATGTTTTTTCCACATAAGTTAAGAAAAAAAAAGACAAAGCAGGTTCTCCGTTACTTAAATAAAATAAAGGTAAACCCTTTGTGAGTTCGCATTTTGGCGTTGTTGATACATCTGATTTGGAATGCGGGTCGTTATCTGAGTCATAGCTATAAAATCTCATAGCACTACTTTGGATGTCTGTAACATTTTTTGTCATTTTTAAGTATACATTTTGCTATTAACTTTATGCATAATCTTAGATAATCTCTAAATGTATGACTGAGTATCTTAACTGATTCATACACATGGACAAGAATAAAAACAAAAGTAGCTGCAGCCATCTGGTATTTGTTTACAGGTGTATCGTAATTAAGCCCTAAAATACCTATGCAAATAAATCTGGATGAACAAACAAAGAATATATACAACCAGTATAACATATACATGATTATCACACTGTTAACACAGAAGATATATTTCCCAAAGAAGAGTTTTACTTTAATGCAACAATCGACAATGCCCTTACTCAGACATCGCTTGAAGCAGTTAATGCAAATACAGACACATCTTTTGAAGCAGTCGAGGCGATTACCTCCAACACAGCAAAAACGAAGCAATACACAGTATACAAAGTATCCAACGTATGCATAAACAGATAAAAGAAATACACAAAGTATATAAGAGTCCACTCTCGACATCAATGGGAAAGTATTGGACCTGTTTTGCAGCATTATACCTAGTAATGCCATGTGTTGACAAATTAAGCATACGTACAAAATGCCAACATAGTAATTGCTCGGTTTTAACGAGGCAGAATCATTGTCTGATTTAGGTGTGGTATACAAAATGCAAATATTTAGCAAGCTAAATCTGATTTTCGTGTTGAAATACCAAAATCACACTTCGATCTATTGTCGGTATTTTTTTCAATGTATACTAGATTTTCAAATGTTTCCTGCTTAGTTTGCAGTTTTACCAATATAAAGTATGCCACACAACAAAGAAAACCTACCAAGGAAATACCATAATTAAAGACAGATGTAACGCTAAATACTAAACCATTTTTAAGCAATTTACACGTTTGCTTTACGTCGGTTTCGTAACAACAATCAAATTCGTACTTGTCTGGATAGAGCTCCCACGTGTTTGAGTTGTTGTTAATTGTTTGCTAAAAAACAGCTTTAACTGTAAGATAAAGCTTTCCATTTTTGTCTGTTTTTATGAATTCACATATCAGCCAATTCCTCAGTCGTTTTTGTAAAATAGATGTTGTAAAA